>JAWZYV010012446.1:0-308172 GCA_038373885.1 Cheiracanthium punctorium
ATGAGAGGTGGTCAATCAACTTAAAACATAGGTGTCGAATTAAAAAAAATCTTGATTAGATTTTGCGATTTTGCGAAAATCATTTCAAACTGCGTAAATTTGTGTTCGCACATCACGTAATAACTGCAAAGGTGAAAAACTGGGATTTAGTGAAATGATAGGTGCTCACTCACCTTAAAATATAAGCATCTAATTAAAGAAAAATCGATCAGATTTCGAGACTTTGTGAAAATCCTTTAAAACTGAGTGAATCTTTTTTCTCGCATTACGTAATAACGACTATAGCGAATGATATGAAATTGGGTCACATGATAGATGGTTGCTCAACATAAACTATAGGTGTCCAATTTTTTAAACATTTTTATTAGATTTTGAGATTTTGAGAAAATTCTCTCAAAATACGTTTATATTTCTTCAAACGCCGCGTAATAACGACTAATACGAATGATACGAAATTTAGTGATATGATAGGTAGTTGCTAATCTTAATTTATAGGCGTTGAATTTTTAAAATATTTTGATTACATTTTAAGAAAATCGTTTTAAAATGCTGAAATTTTGTTCCAGCATCACGAAATAAAGACTACAGGGAATGAAACGAAATTGGGTGACAGGATAGGTTGTCACTCAACTTAAATTCTAGGCTTCCAGTTTTTCAAAAATGTTGATTAGGTTTTCTAGATTTTGCGAAAATTATTCCAATATGCGTAAACTTTCGTTCGCGCATCACATAATTACGACTAAAGCGAATGAAATGATATTACTTAGTTACTCTCTAACCTGTAATATTTTAACAATACATAAAAATTATAACTTCGCTTTCTTTACTTTGGCAACATACTACATCCATTCTGTGTACTCCTACAATGCTGACGAAAGTTCTTGCTTTTTGGAAATTTGCATTCACTAACCCGTCAAGGACGGGTACTTCAGCTAGTTCAAAATAAAGTGAGATTTGCTGTTACATATGCTAGTCCTCGAATTTCTTATGGAGATAAATTAGACGCTCTATTCGTAACGTTGCTGAAGGAGGATGATTGTAAGACTGTTTTAGTAGGAGATTTTTACATAGAATCAAATTCCGATCAAGGATCCGATTTCATAACTGAAATAGATGCTTTAGATGTTCCAATATGCAGTCATCCAAAACATTTCACTGCTAGGGGCGAAAGAACAATGGGTGCAATTTTCAGAAACAAAATTATGCGAACAGGAGTCTGTATGAGCAGTTACAGTTATCATTTTCCTGAAAGTGATAACTGTAATAAAAAAAATCTGAAATTCTTCCAGCCGAATGCGTAATAAAATCTGGAAGAATTTTAGATTTTTTTAAAAACTTTTTTCTGCTGTTTTTCCTTGTCGTTGCAATCTCTTTTTAAGAAGTTGGCTTGTTTTCAAAGTCAACATTTCCGATTACTACTATTTTTCGAAATGTTCTTTGATACGTTAAAAAAAGCTCTTTTAGCTACAGATACTTTAATTACACAACTGCTGAATAGAAAGTCTTATCCATTTAGTTACCAATATGGGAGTTTCTTCCGCTCATTTTCTGCCCCTTCCCTTTTCTGAGACTTCTGAAAATGTTTATGGTATTTTCTTACCTTATGCATATTTTTTTGGTCCGATACCATCGAAATTGATTTTTTTCTTTATAAACATTGATATTTCATTAACTGGTTATACACATCGGGCAAAGAAGGCTCCTGTTTGTTTTCTCATAAAAGTCCTTGTCGTACATACAAGTGATTTCTAGTAACATCGATATGTTGATAGCATGTTATCTTCAACGGTTGCAGGAGAAGCAAACACAGAACTTAGGTCTTGGGATCGAGTTCGGGGCATTTTGGAATCTTCTAAATAGAACGCGATAACTAGGAACACGCTAAACGTGAAGAGAAATTAAATAAATAAATAAATAAATAATCAAAATATGAATAATAAATAAATATGAAAATCAGGATCGCGTAAGACTAACAAAATCTAAATCTGTTCGAATAACAGAAGGATAACCGACTCGGACAAAAAATACAGTTGACGTCGATGATCAGGATCGCTGATGACAGGATTAGAAAAAATGTATAACTCTTTTGGGAGCTGTGCCGGGCACAGCCAGCTGTCGTCAAAAAGGGGTCTCTAGATCTGTGGCACGCGATGAACGTTTCGATCGTCCGCCATCTTGCTGGTAGTTAAGTCGAGCGATGGCAACGGCTGCCCTTTTTTCAGCATTGGACAATCTATGCAACTGTTCTCGCATTCTTCCAATTTTCCAGCAGATGGCAGTGCTGTTAAAAATAATCGCGACCATTTTTTTACGGGAAATGACGTGCTTAAAAAGTAAAGGATTCTCGTGGAGCTCTGTCACCCGCAACTATTTTTATAGAAATCCAATCTATTCTTCGTGACTGGCAACAGCTAAAACGTCAGAGTTTGGTGATCCCAGAGCGGGACCACTGCGCGTTAAAGGGTTAAGGCGGGGGGGCTCCAGAGGGTCCAGAACCCCCTCCTGAAATTTTGATATTTGTTACCAAAATGATATAGTCTCTTTGTGAAATATTCTGCCTTTTTTTACCGTTTGGACCCCCTCCAAAATGTTTTTCTGGATACGTACCTGCTTGTGTGCGCCACTGATAGGATGTGTCGATGAAACAGATGATGTCCGTGGAAAGTCCTATTGAAATGGTTGTGGCTGACGAGATGGCTGCAAGTTACATTCCTGACATTTTGGCCACACCCTTTTGCACCCTAAAAAGTCACATGATCTGATCAAAGAGGTGGGACTATCTTAGACCGAGAAAACCATAGTAAGATGGCCAAACACACAACCCCTTCTTCCGCGGGTGACTTGACTCTGCGAGTGCAAAAGGATGTGACTAAAATATCAGCAACACACAGTCTGTCTTATCTCGTCAGCTTGGAAATGGTCTTTATAGAGATTATAGCATTTGAACAAATTGGAAAAAATCGCTCAGCCAATATCATTTATAATAGAGAATAATTTCAGCTATGCAATGCAACAGATTGCCATTTTAAGCATGTTTTTTTAAATAAATTTACAGGGCTTCGAAACGGAACTGAACCGAAAACCGGAAAAAACTGGTATTTTTGTCGGAACGAAAATCAGAGCTGAACCGAAAAAAAAAAAAAAAAAAAAAAAAAAATCGGTTTATTTGGGTTCGATATATCTTCAGTCATTTTGTTGCTGAAACCAGCTTATCAATACTGTATACTGTAACCAATATATGGTAATGAACTCTATTACCATAAACAAGTCCATATATTACAACTTTCAGGTTAACCCTTTAACGCGCAGTGTTCCCGCTCTGGGAACAACAGACTCGGACGTTTTGACTGTTGCCAGTCACGAAGAATAGATTGGATTTCTATAAAAATAGTTGCGGGTGACAGAGCTCCACGAGAATACTTTTTAGCACGTCATTTCCCGTAAAAAAATGGTCACGATTATTTTTAACAGCACTGACATCTGCTGAAAAGTGGAAGAATGCGAGAACAGCTGGATAGATGGCCCAATGCTAAAATAAGGGCAGCCGTTGCCATCGCTCGACTTAACTACCAGCAAGATGGCGGACGATCGAAACGTTCATCGCGTGCCACAGATCTACAGACAGTTTTTTGACGACAGCTGGCTGTGCCGGGCACAGCCATCTGTCGTCAAAAAAAGGGTCTCTCAGTCAAAAAAAGGGTCCATCTTGCTGGTAGTTAAGTCAAGCGACGGCAACGGCTGCCCTTTTTTCAGCATTGGGAAAGGGTTGCGCCTCAAAGGGTTAAAGCGTTGATTCTAAACGAAATACCTATAAATGGATTAAGTATATGCAAATTTAATAATGTCAATAATATTTGCTGAGTGATTCAATTATTAGCTCTGCAACCAGACCCAGAGTTCATTTCTTACAGTTTTGGTGCCCTCCTGAAAAGTTAATCTACTGTGATTTACGTTAGTCTGGTTTTGAAGTACGGAACATTGGGCTTCTAAGAGGCAAATAAATTACTTTTCTGTAGCCCACATAAAAGTATGTTAACCTGAGTAGTTTTGACCGCTCTTCTCTTCCGTTGTAAAATTCTTCATATACACATTCTCTAATAAAGAATTAACGGCCAATTTTTATTAATTCGTTTAGAAAATTAAACTCCTTTATTCTACTAATTGCAAAATGCTATCTCTTGATATTAAATCTCTGTTCACTAATGTTCCTATCGAGGGTATAATCAATTGTTTCTAAGCGCGTTTACGCGAATTTCATTATTCTACTGTCGAGATTAAGAATTTTATCTCTTCAGTAAGCATTTGTCTTAAACAAAACGTTCCCCATTTTAAATGGTTCTTTCATTAAACACACAACGGTCTTGCTGTAGGAAATGCCTTCTCACCTCTTTCATGTGATATTTGAACGGGTTTATAACTTTCAGAACCCTCTTTCATGGATGGTTGATATTTTTTACAACTGAAGAAGCGTGAATCTTTCGTACCATTAAAAATGATCATCTTGTTGATAACTACCATATTATGTATATGCTATTATAGAAAGTTTTCATTAATTTTATCCCTCTGCAATTTGTCTACGCATACAGCACAAAACAGTTTTCTGATTAAAAGAGCATTCTAATTCAATAGCTGATTGCAAGAAAATTTATTTTTCTGCGTCATTAAAAATGAGAATTTGAATTCTTTTCAAACTGTGCAACTGATAAGGATAAATACGTATGAAAGCGATTAGTCCAATTTCCTGGACAATTTGTCGGGGATTATTTTGAAACAGAAAAAGTTAACCAGCAATCTATTTAATTAACATTTCTCACTTTTCCGCGGTACTTTTCTGGACGGAGAAAGTGTGCTTATTTGATTATCAACTTCGTATTCTCAGTTTCAATATCTTTCAGAGCGAAATAAATGTAGCATTGGATTATTTTAGTCTCAACCCTTTTCCTGAACAGTATAAGGCGCAATATTTTTTATTTCTTTGAATGAATTGCTATGAAACTAATAAATTTACTTTCAAAGATTTATGCGATTGTATACAGTGAAACCTCTCCAAGCGGCCATCCCTGTATAGCAGTCACCCCTGTATAGCGCTCACCCTTCTAAAAGGCCAATTTTTCATGGCACAGATTTTTCGGCTCATAGACTTAATGTTAAAATAACCTCTATAAGCGGCCACCCGACCCCTCTAAACGGACACCGTGGGATCTCCCATCTAATTTTTCGGGAAATTCTACTCACTCCATGCTTTAATTTTGAGCAGAAAAACTGAATTTCAGGTTTATGGTTGAATATAAGACCCAGGAATAACTGGAATACATTCTGTTATCTCTTTTATACTCTCCCCACACCCTTAAGATGGGGAATCCTTCTTGCACCACCCATGGAAACTGAGGGAGGAACTGGATAATCAGGCGTTGCAGATGCCCTAATAATGAATTTTAGTCTCTTTCAGGCGCTAATTCCGTCCCTGACGAGGAATTTCCCGATGTTTGCAATGGCGATCAACTTAAACTTTCAACACAAGCCACATTAGGGAAAATCGATGAAATTATCAAAAATTCCGTAGAGTCAACAAATAAATCGGATAGAGATCTGCTTTTTAAAATAAAAAACGAACTTTGAAAAATGGTTATTTCAGAGAAAAGTAAAGACTGAAAACAGACACAAATTGTATAATTTTTTTCAAAGAAAGCATTAAATAAAATACTATTTTCTGCTTGGAAAAGTTTTAAATTTCATTTTAAATAAGGAATATATGTCAGACTAGTTTATATGAAGCATTATAGCAATTATCTTATAATAGTAAATAAAACCCTGCAGAGCGTCCACCCCCTTGAGCTGCCGAATATTCTCGGTACGGTGGGGTGGCCGCTTACAGAGGTTAACATGAAATTTTATTAAATAAAAACATGTGGAAGACAATATTATCTATAACATCAGTATTAACGGTGTTATTCGAAAAATTCATGCGATATTGGTGCACAAGTACAAAAAATCTGATGTGTCCAACACATGACTTCCTTGCACGTCCATTAGATCGAAAATATTTTCGACGCACTTCCTCTAAACTAATTTGTTTGAAAGAGATAAAATATCAATAATAGTAAGGTTTAACGATTTCTAGACAAATATTTCGATATTGCCAAGCTGAGTTCAATTTGAAATATTTTCTTCTGACACTTTATTTGGCGATATTTTACCAAAAGCCGATACACTTGAGATAGTCTGCGAGATTTTGGGGATAGCCAAAGTAGTCATTGACCACAGACCTTCAATGAATTGAATGCATCCATACACCTCAATGTATTTAAAGTCATTTGGCTCACCCTGTAAATAAATTCTCAGTCGATTGCTGTCAAAAAAGATATGGAAAACAGTTAGATATTACAATAGTTCTAAATACAAAAGTTCAAAAATCTACGGGTTAAAGTTTTAGTGTTATACAAAATACGAAATAATTTTTGGCGCCAAATTTGGCGATATTTCGGCGAAACTCGTCAATGTCGACGACATTTGGCGAGATTTTAAGCATGAACCAAACAATGACAGATTGTCGCCAAATTTGGCGATATTTCGCCAAAACTCGCCAAGAACGATGACAAATGGCGATACTTTGGGCATGGACGAAATGACTGACTATCGCCAAATTTGGCGATATTTCGCCAAAACTCGCCAAGGTCGAGGACAGACGGCGAGTTTTTGGGCATGTACCAAACAATGACTGTCTACAGTTGTATTATAACGAAGATGTCCATAGACATTAAGGTACTGAAATTCTTTTCGGTGGTCCTGTAAATAAACTCTCCAGTAGATTGGAACCAAAAATCGAGATGCACAACTAGATGTTACAGCATTCTTATATATGAAATTTCATAATAGTTTTTGAGATTTGAGAGTTAAATATGCACACACGTACACCAAAAGTCGCCAAGCTTGGCGACTTTTGGCACAGTTCTTGAGGGAGGCACGTGACCGTGGTCGGACCATTACCTAACTTATGTGGTAGGACGGTATTGTGCTTGAAATGGATGAATGCCCCTAAAATTGCTATTGACCGTAATGTATTGGAAATCTTTTGAGTGTTCCTGTAGCAGAACTATAAATGATAAAGACACTTTTTTTAATAGAGAAATTCATTTTCTAACTCTTTACAGCATATATCACTTCTGAGTCGTTTGAAATAGCCCAATACCTCTAAAAAACGCTTTGATGAATTTCGGCCCCCATAGAGCGTAATGTATTTCGAATCTTTTGGGCGGTCCTGTAGATAAACTATTCAGTCGAATGGAACCGAAAGGGGAGGTGCACAACTAGATGTTACAACTATCCAAAATATGAAGTTTCGACATTCTACGCCTAATAGTTTTTGAGATATGCGAGTTTAATGAATTTCGGCCCGTAGAGCGTAATGTATTTCGAATCTTTTGGGCGGTCCTGTACATAAACTATCCAGTCGAATGGAACCAAAAGGAGAGGTGCACAACTAGATGTTACAACTATCCAAAATATGAAGTTTCGACATTCTACGCCTAATAGCTTTTGAGTTAGGCGAGTTTAATGAATTTCGGCCCATAGAGCGTAATGTATTTCGAATCTTTTGGGCGGTCCTGTACATAAACTATCCATTCGATTGCCACCAAAAGGGGAGGTGCACAACTAGATCATAGAACAATCCTAAATATCAAATCTCAACATTCTACGACCAATAGTTTTTGAGATATGCGAGTTACATACATACGTACGTACGTACGTACGTACAGACGGCATGGAAAAACTGGCCACAGCAAACTCGCCGCTGGTCAAAATGAGTTGCAGACGCGTTAATATGATCGTGCATGCTAGCCTACGATAGGATGCATCGAAAAAATTTTAAAAATTAAATTTAGAGGTAGTCAAAATCGGTTTTTTTGTCGAAATTTGGCCCCCAAAATTTTTCGGGATCACATTACTTCCTTATACTACGTACAAGGAAGTAATAAACTAATTATGCCAGGCACTTCAAAATCTTGAAACTGTCTCTTTACAAGCTGTATTACATACTGCGAAGACAGGCCAATCTGCATCAGTTTCAAAACTTTTAGAAAAAATTCTTTAAAATCTTAAATTTTCGCAAGTCGTGTTACTCTTCGAAAAATCTTGCAGCTTAGATCTATGTTTAAGAATTTTTTCTGAAAATTTCACAAAAGCCACAGCGTTTTCGCTTATCGCAGTGTGTAAAACAGCTTATGAAGAACCCTCTGAAATTTTTTGGAGACCATGGTGCTATTAGTTTATTTCAATTTGTGTACCAAGACTAAAAACAGAGTTCTTTTTTTTTCGAAGAACAGCCTTACAATATTGTTGATTATTATAATTAAGACAAAACACACGACAAGAGTATATGACAACATTATTATTTGATTAATATTTTATATCAACATATTTGAAACTTACGAAGCATTGCATAACAAGTGTATACCTGTAATACGAAGTCAGAGAACATATACAGGGTTCTCACAAACAAACAAACAAACAAACAAAAAACTTCCCCGGTATATGGACCTCTAGTCGTCATTCTGCTCAACCAATCGCGGGCGGTAAGAACCGTATCGGGGCGCCGTCTTTCAAGGATCGCCATTTCGAAATCAAAAGCTTGACTAACGTATAAAAAGGGCGCCTATTTTACGTTTGCTAGAGGGCGCTATCTACCCTAGGATCACCCCTAACCAATCGAAATAATTTTTCAAATATAATTATTCAGAGACCTGTGCTCGAGATTGAAATTGTTTGTATACAGCTTACACAGCCACGGTTAGAGTGAAAAATTTTCGAAATTTTCCAATGACAACACCCACTCTTTTTCCGCGAAGAATGATCAGCGCATTGAAAAGTTATAAATGGCGTTTGAACGATACACGCATGATGAAAACTGGCGGCATAAAACATTTGCGAAAAAGAGCATTGTAAAGAACCAAAGTCAACAAAGAGAGAAAGTGCATTGACACAAACAAAAAAAAAAAACATAGAAACACAAATAATACTACAAATTAAATTTATTTTTTTATATAAGACATGACATTCTTTTTTTTCTCGTGGTTTCTCGATTTTTCTTTTTTCCGAGTGGCAACATGCTTAGTTGTGTTTATCTTTTTTAGTGAGATGAAGGTATATGACTGACGAAGACTGAATAAATTTTCAGTCAAAACGATCGTACCTTGTTATAAATATCATTTTATGTGTGTTTTTTTACACAAAGTTTTTATTTATTTTTTCTTTTAACACAGTATTTTGAGTGTTTTTTTCTGTAATATACAGGGTGGTTATAGTTAAACTTCCCCCATAAACAGCATTCTGTAGCTGTAACCGGTGAGGAGATTGCTAGCCAATTTGGCATATGGGTATACGAGATGTGTTCAAGGGAATTTTTCAGAACGTTTAGTTAAAAAAATGTCCACTAAATGGCACTTTGTATGGTGAAATAAGATCAAATATTACACAAATTAGTGAATAAATGCCCAAAAAGTGTTGAATAAATGTTAAAATTGTTTGTATATTTCGAATTAGCCATTTCCATCATTAAATTTTCCGTTTATTTATGCTAAACGCCACCTAGTGGACATTTTTTGAACTATATATATATATATATATATTTTAATTCCTTGAGCGCAAATCATGTATAGAAAAAATACAAATTTATGGTTACAACCCGTTCGCCTGACTTAGCTGTAGGGCACTGTTCATAGGGGAGGTTTATTTATGGCCACCCTGTATATTGTTCATATAACTTCTTTTGCTTTTTTTTATGATCTATCTATGCGGAACATTGATAAATATTACGGATCAGGGAAATCATGGAGTCACTGTTCCTTTGGAGCACTGGATTAATGCCTAATTTCTACTACTGATTGTGAAAATTGCGGCATGCACCCGAAATAAACATAAATTTGAATTAATATCGGGATATAGCCTCGAACCCCGTATTAGCCTGAACGCATGCCATTTCTAACATCTATAAGAAAACGGGAATCTAAAGACAATTCATTTTTTCCTATGCATTAATTTTATTTGTATTTTCCAAAGATAAAACTTACACAAAAAACATATTAAAGAATCCCCTTTTCTCAAACTGTGCTCATAACTAATGTGGGGTTGGGAAATTTTAAATCTCCTTTGCAACTAATTTCTGTGAGAGTTTTCCGAAACTCGCTTTTGAAAAATGCATCTTTCTTTTAAACTTTAATAAGAATTTTCTGAGTTTTTTTCTGTTGTTGTTATTATTCAGACTCGGTTTGCTTTAGTAGAAATATGAAATGAACGAACGAAATCAGAAGACAAAGAGTACGCTGTCTCTAACATTCTGTTTTGATAAATGAAACAACATATTTTTATCCATTGAGTTTAGTTAAATTAAGAAGGAGGGAAAAAAAAACATTAAATTTTCCATTCCCGTTGAAGTGAGTTGAAACATTTCATAAATGGAGGCTTAAAAGTAATGGCGTGCATTTTTAATGTTAAATGTAGAAATTTAATATGTGTATTTTTTGTTTGTTCCCTTTTATGCTGAGAGTTTTGTCGTAAATGATTGCTACACATATTTCGTACAGTAAAAGGGACATTTCTTTATGAAAGAAAGACTGAATATGCATATTTTCTAGGCATTTTCGGAATTGCAGATTTCACGCGAAATTAATGTAAGCGGATAGAAAAAGTCAAATGTGTAGAAAAAAAATCGAATATAGAATTTCACATAAAATTTTCAAAATAATTTCATGTTAAACACATTGCTAACAATAAACATTTTTCAACCCCAATAAAATGTCAAAATCTCACAGGAACACCACATTACTTTACTGTAAATAATCTAAAAATATTCCTTGGAAATAATGGGAAAAGTTAGACTCACAAATACAGTACAGAAAGTTAACATTTCCAACTGAAAACTTTATTGTTTACATTAACCCATCCTTTTATGAATATTGCTCTCAAAAAACGAAACTCACTTAAAAATGACTCATACTGTAAAAAACTTTCCTTTTAAAATAATGAGCAGCTGAGGTGCCCTAGAATTCCATGGAATGTTTCATAAAAATACTGATCATTTCTGATCAACTCGGGGGGGGGGGGGGAATTTCACTGAATTGTTTGTTCAGTAAAGTTCCTCGTATTTTCATGTAATGTTCTTTGGATACCTTGGGTCAGTGGCGGATCCTCTATTTGAGCACATAAGCACTTGAACCCCTAAAAGAAAAACTAAAGAATAAACACATTAACAAATTAAATTCAAAACAAATATTAATCACACTTCTAGATTTATGTGAATTTAAAACGTGAGTTTTACTCTCTCCCCCCTCCCCCCACTATTATTAAATGGGCTTATTATAGCTAACGCGCTGTAGTGTAGGTTCCGCTCTCTCTGAGCAGAAGCCGAGACAACTGCGAAGAGAAACGGCACTGATGAAATCATTCCGTTCACACATTTTCATTGCGCACACAGGGCCAATTTTGCGGTATCGCTTCCGAATTTTCCCTTGGTTTGTTAGGTTCGGTCGGTTAATTAATTTTTATTTCATTTTCTTAATATTTTCTTTATTTCTATCATTTTGCACTGCATTATTTTCTTACAAACTAATGTAAATAATTATAATGGGAATAAAAGGCGTGTTTCGGAGCTAAACCAATGGTATTTTCAATATTATCCTTTGAAGAAAAAAAAATTAAAATGAATCAAGACAGCTACTTTGTCAAAACTTATCTTGGTGGCAAAATGTAAAACCAAAGATGACTTGTTTTCTTTCAGTTGAGTGCATTATTTGTCTTTAACTGCTGGAAAAGCAAATATATTTTAACTTGTAAGGTGCGCCGTATCTGCTGCGTATTTAGTTTTCGAAATTTGTTTTGCGAACCGCCATTTAAATAACCCACTAGCCGCCATTGCCTAGGGTACCTCATTTCCTCATTATTTCCAAGGAAAATTATTTGATTTTTTGCAATGTTCATTATACGTCTATTAAATTATACACTCTTTTGTAGCACGTTATTTAAATTTATTTCATTTTATAGTTTGATACGGTAATTCAGATACCTTCACTCAGTTTTTAAATATGTTTCTGTTGACGTTAAATGTGTCTTAAACTATGGATTGGCAGTAGAATGGTGATTCAATCTTACCTGAAGTACTACGATAGAGTAAAGGTCCATTTAAAAATGATGAATCACTTCAAATTGTAGTTTGTAGTAATTGAAATCAGAAAAGTGTACAAATAGATGTTATCATAACAGCTACTGGGCACAACAATGATATATACAGGGTGTCCCAAAAAGGTGATAAATCGGGCTTTAATTCTTTATCTATTAGAGATAAGTGGGAAATGTAAATTGAAAAAATATTCAAAATAAGGTCGGAAATAAGGCTCCGTTAAGAAAAAAATTCTCTCGCTCATTTACAAAAAGTTACACTTTTTAAATTTGTATACGACCCCAGTACAAAAAAAATTCAAAATTAGCAAAATGTTCCCGAATCACTAATGAGGTGATACACCGAATTTCAGATTTTCATCTTAAAACATCTCAGAGATATATTTAAAGAACGATGATAGGGAGTTAGTTATACATGATTTTCAATGTAAATGTTTATTATTAGAGTGAAAAATAAAGAATTTTTTTTTTCGTAATTTATGTACGAATGCCTGAAATGCGATTATTCGACATGATTTTTTACCTTCGAGATCCAATGAAAAGTGCTTCAAATCAGCGTTGTGTTTATTTTCAGATCTCTGACACATTTAAGAAGATAATTATCAAATTTTGTGTGATACATCATTAGTGTATGGGGCACATTTCACTAATTGAGAATTTTTTTTGTACGGGTGTTGTATACAAATTTAACAAGTGTAACTTTCTGAAAGTTAACGAGAGGAGTTTCTTCCTTAGCGTAATGCTCTTTTTGACTTTATTTTGAACATATTTTTGAATTTATATTACCCACTTATTTCTAATAGAAAAGAAATTAAAGCCCGTTGCCACTTTTTTAGCATATCCTGTATAAAATTTATACATTCTAGTGGTCATTCTTGTGGTATGTAAGATGCTTACGTACTTGAATATATCACGCTAAAACAAGTCAAAATGGATATTTCTTTCGAAATCTGAATATAGCAATTTTTCAGAATCATAATAAATTCTTTACTTAATGTGAAGTGAAAGAGGGAAGACTTGAAAAAAAAAATAAACCTTAAAACTTAAACATCAATTATCTATTTTGAAAAGCTTAATGTATCAAGTATAAAATGGTTTTGCAGTAAAAATTACAGTTTAGAATTTTTGTTCTTTTTGTTTGTTTTAAATAGTGCAATACTAAAACATAAACCAATGCTTTTTGAAATTTGCCAATCAATTAGAAACGTTTTCAAAGTGATAATCAGCCGACAAATGGACGACTGGAAAAAACTCTAAAAGATAGATATGGTGTGTAGATCAAAGATTTTGGACTCACTCGCTACTGTGGATCGGAAGGCCTGAAGTTTTAGGTGTTTTTCTCCAGATGTAACTTGAACACGCATTGTAATCCCTTAAAAAAGCCTCTGCCCAAAGCATTGACCCTAAAGCTGATAGCCCTCATGTAGCTTGCCTTTACCAAAAACAAACTACTAAAACAATGATTAAACATTCAAAACATAGGTTATTCATGTATCTGCGAAATATATATTTACATACATATTACTACGTCAACGTTTTCTATAAATTGGAATGATACGATAAAGCAATCTTTACTTTTATCCATAAAGAATAAAATAACTTTTTATAATTTATTCTCCAATGCAAAGCGAAATAATTTAGTACGTGCAAAGATAAAAATTTCTTTTCAATTGATAACGAGCCAAGAACAAGTTTCATGCGAGCGTTTTCATTAAAACGTGGTAAAAGAATTTTTTAAGAAAGAAAAAATTATAAATCTAGTATTAATGACACCCAAAATAATAAGACTTTGGAAACTGTCCAGTTATGTGGTAAGAATATTTCTAAAAATAAAATGTTTTAACAATTTATTGCCGAATTTCAATTAGAATGTGAAAATTCCTTCTCGAACGTGTTATGTGTTCTTTGTAACGTGTCTTTTTATACGATTGTTTTATCTCCTTTAACAGAGCTTTATACCTACGTATAAAGAAAAAATATATTTTTCAGGAATTTTTAACTAAACTACTGTTCAGTATAAACTGATCACCAGTTCATAAGACTTTTTTTTATCTTACAAGTTCATTACAAGTTTTATCCACATTTCAATTATAGATTCAACATCTCTTCAACCTCTTATTAACCCTTTGATGCGCAACCCTTTCCCAATGCTGAAAAAAGGGCAGCCGTTGCCATCGCTCGACTTAACTACTAGCAAGATGGCGGACGATCGAAACGTTCATCGCGTGCCACAGATGTAGAGACCGCAGATGTAGACACAGATGTTCTCGCATTCTTCCATTTTTCAGCAGATGTCAGTGCTGTTAAAAATAATCGTGACAATTTTTTTACGGGAAATGACGTGCTAAAAAGTAAAGGATTCTCGTGGAGCTATGTCACCCGCAACTATTTTTATAGAAATCAAATCTATTCTTCGTGACTGGCAACAGCCAAAACGTCAGACAATAGCATAAAATGTGATTTTTTTTTTTAAACGGCGAAAACTGACCGATTGCGCGGTTGTGGATCTAACGGTTTGAGTGGTTTCTTACAGATGGAAGGTAATAACCACCTAAAAAAGTTGTCCACTCAAAGCATCTCATCTTAGACCTGCAACTTCCGCATAGCTTTGGATTGATAAAAAAAAAATACTTATCACAGTGATCGCTCACTTATACTCGTTTTAAGAGGAACGATTTAAAATCACGCATTTGAGAGCGGCGTATAACTGAAAGGGTCTTATTTTCTAACTTTTCATCTAAATTGTGAGTGACAAAACATTTGAAAAAAATGTTTAGTAATATTTTTCCGTTACGAAGAATAATATTAAAATTTAAAATACTTAACTATACATGTGAGTTTAACTTTTAATTCAAAAATTTGGAGTGACTCCACTCGACTTTCCGAACACTTACGATTAAGATCATTACCAAGCTTTTAAATAAATTTTTAATCGATGAATAATTCAAACATATATACCAAACTGAAGCTCAATCGAATGCGCCGTTTAAACCCTAGCGCACTTTCAATAATTTCTCCCCATATGCCATATTGTGAAAGAAATCTTTGTCGTAGCCCTGTAGAAAAACTATAAGTCCTATGCACACCAAAATCAATACCTGTCTTGCGACGGTAGTTCATAACATATATACCCAATTTCAGCTCAATCAAATTCCCCGTTTAGGAGCTATATCGTGTTCACTCACATACACACAAACATCTCGTAAAAATAGCATAAATGAATTCAGAAGACCTCAAAACGTGTAAATACGCCAAAATCTCGAAGTCGAATTTTTTCATGATTACAATACTTTCCTTCCATGGTACATGTTCGGAAATTAAAAATAGAATGAACGTATAATTTCCTTTTGCATAAGAGATACTTGAAGTGGATTAATGTTCCTTTACAAAAATGTCATCAGTACTGTCGTTTGCTTTTGCTTAGGCCGCGTTTGTAATAGAATATTGTCTCATTAAAATGTGTTATTTTATTTACAGTTAAGTAGTAATTTTTACAGATAACATCTCAATTTTTTAGGGCTCCTAAAGCAGTAGCACAAGATGGGACAGAAATATCAGTTTCATCATAATCATCTTATTTATCATCATCACCAGTAACACATCAAAATCAGTTTCAAGGTCTTAGTTTACTTATTATTATATTTTCGTCAACATTCCCAACATTCGCGCATTCTAAAACCAAGGTCTTGCAGGACAACGGAGAAAAATTCATTTGTGTGACAGAAACTGAAAATTGCGTTGTCCATTTTCGTGTATAACTGTGTGAATGTCAATTTGGAGCAAGCACTTTCATCACGAATACAAAAAAAAAAAAAAAAAAAAAAAAAAAAAGCAATATTCGGAATATTCCATAAATAGTTGTTTTGCACTTCAGGCGGAGTACATCCCACAAATGTCACTTGCTTGAACACTGACATTACCCGATAAAACATTCCCTTAATGATCAGATTCGTTCACTTTGTGGCTTCCAGGTGCATTAACGTCATTTATTGTAAATGCGTCTCTGTTGAACCGTAAAATTTGAAATGGGTTGTGTAATATTAGGTTTACACACGCTTAAAATTTGATCTGTTTGCTGAAATAAACTTTTTATTCAGTATTTCATTGACAATATTTTGGCTAAATACGATAGATGAAAGGAGCTAATTAATTTACCTATTTCAAAAAAATTTTAAAAGTAATCATGATTATTTCGAGATTTTTCGAGGTTTTTCAGATTTAAAGAAAAATTTTGTTCACGTATTTTAACCTTTTACATGAGAATGATCATGTTTAATATTTTTTTTAATAAACTGTCATATCTATCAGTTTGGAAAAAATACTGCTTATTATTGAAAGTGTGATTGATTTTTTGATATATTAAGTATTTTCCAAATGTAAAAATTTCATCCCAGAAAAATTTCTAAAAATCGCCTGTTTTTACAATTTTTACCGTGCACAAAAAAAAAAAATTCTATAAAATTCCCAAAAATTCAAATTCACCCGAAAATTCCCCTATTGTATTTAAAATGGATGAATTCAAAGAAATAATAAAAAAAATTTCAAAATATATCAAGGTATCTTTTCTCAATCTTGCATAAAAGTGCAATGTTCCAAAAAAGGAACATTGGCATGTAACGATATACGAAATCAGGGATGTCTCATGTATGTATTGCTTGCGTTCCTGTATTAGATTTTGATGTATTCAGTGCTTATATCTGCTGAACATAAGTCTGTCAAAGGCATAACCGATATTTATTTTATTTTTGAAGGGTGAAAGGCTAGAGGGGGAGGGAGTGGGTAAGGGGGAAGTTGTCATATCTTTTACCACTTTTCCAGAAGGAGGTGGATAGTTAGTGCTGCATTCTTCTGATAGCTACTTGTTTCTTCTGTTAGTAATGAATGTGTGCTTCACAAGGGTTTGTTTGTTTATTTTAAGTCCTTTTTATATAAAGGGAACGAACTCATGGGAGGAAGTGACATCAAGTCACGTGCTTGATTTTCCTTCTATGCTCTGCAATTTTCGAGGCCATTTCAGTAAGAACTTGTATATATGTTTGTAGAAACAATGTAGATGGTGCAGTCGAAGAAATTTCTAACTATAGACAATTTTTTTTAAAAAAAAGTTCCATGTCGGATGATTGAAATAAGTCAATCATAGAACTTTGTCAATTGCCTCTTGATGAAAACGGGTGCATTACTGATGAAGAAATAAATTATAATAGTTTTGAGCTGATTACACCTGGAGACGTGTGGGCAATAGAATTTTAGAAGAGAAATTAATTTAAATTTGTTTTAGACGAAGCCTAATATCAACATTACCCTGTGCTCATCAATGGAAATCTGCAAAAAATTCGGATGCACATGACGTTCTTACATGATAAAGGTATTTTTTAGTATACCAAAGAAATAAATAAATAAAATAAAATACTGTAAACATGTGTTTTGAATGCAAGAAAATTCTCCATGTACGTACACTTCCCACAATATCATAGACATTGCGAAAAAAATGCTAAAAAATTATAAAAAGAAATTAGTGTTTTAGTGGGTTTTAAAATTTTTGTACTGCTGGTTGAAATTCTAAGCACCCTCTAAAGAATAAAATATTTTATTATTTCTTGATCAGGTAGCTGACATTTTTAAAACTGCATTTATTTATATTATCTGTATTATTAATCAAGAGTATGCAAGCGTAAAATTGCTTTTATCGTTCTTTTATACATTTATGCATTGCATTTCTTATAAAATATTATGCTAATTTTAAAATTGCAATTTTTATAATTGAGTTTTGCTTAAATTTTAGTCAGTTCGCACCTAATTATCAAGTAAAACTTTATTACTGCATAAAACTTTAGAGTTATCATGCAGCGTTTTGTTGTTTACATGAAGCAAATACAGCAAAGGAAAGATAGCGTTACATGCCAATGTTCCAAAAATGGAACATCCAAGAAATCAGTGAAGGAAATTTTTTAATGGCAATTTTTTTGTTTTTTAGCCATTATGGGTGTATTCTAATGTAATTTTGATGAACTAATTATATCTTTTATTCCTGAATCATAGTGCGGCATTTAAAGGGTTAATCAAAATGTAGCGAGAATTATCAAAATGTATGTTATAATATGTTCCTGTTAGTAGTTTCATAGCATGGTTGCTATTTAACTACTTGTTAAAATTTAGACTTCGGTTTATATATTATACTCACCCATCCAAAAGGTATGTCTGGAAAAAATGAGTGAAATGTATTAATTGCATTTAATAACTTTCTGCTTAAACAGTTTTTTTCAAATTTTTTGGCGAGCTCTGGCACAAAATAATTTCATACAGCAGAAATATAAGCGATGCTCATGAAGTAAATATGAATTAAAATTAAGGCAAAGAAAAAAGAAAAGAAAGAAAATGCTTTCTTGATTGTCAGTGATCCCTTTTCTATTTGTGAAAATTTTCAAATTGTTATTTTAATGATCTGAAGGCAGTTTTAAATTCAAAAATCTGAAGTGACTCCACTCGAATTTTAGAACACTTAATCTTTACCAAGCGTTTAAGTAAATTGCATTCACTCAATCGGATCTAGTGCCCAGACACTAGTGCACTTAAAACGATTTGAGTATATAAACCGCAATGTATAAGAATAATTTTTTGTAGCCCTGTAAAAAACTTTAATCCGTACACTAGCTAAAATTTATGCAGTATGTAAGACAGTGAACTATCATATCTCAATAGGGTAGTCCATGCTTAAATGGCTAAAAAAAAAAAATCGACTAAAAGTTATGTCACCCTCTTGTTTTGTTACACCTATCATTCTTGTTATGTGTACAAAATTTCAAACCCCTATATTATGTGCAGGAGGTGTCATCGACTTTGAAATATCTGAATTCTATGAAAAAAATCCTTAAAAAGAACTAGTCAAAATATTTAGTATGAAAAGTTGTATCAAAAATAAGTTATTTTTATTCAAAGATGGTATTTAAATACACTAAAAATGTTTTAAAAAAGCAATATACAATAATATTACATTCTTTTTACTCAGCCTAAAGCTAAGTTCGTCAGCACTTCTTTCGGATGTTTCAATAGGAATGACCTTTCTGTTCTGTTCAACGACACACACATGAAGTAATTTTTTTTCCTTCCTCATTCTTAGTGAATATCACATTGCAATCTTCAAATAATTTTACACTTCTCTCCGGTGTCTTTACCCAATGCAAATTTCTAATGTAGATTTTACACGGAAGGTAATCAACATTGCTACTCTATTCCTCTTGAGGTGGTTGTAAGAGAGTTGGACAACTAGAACTGCTAGAGATTTCATTGTTCTTTGTGATGCAAAAGGCTCTGATGTGGCTTCCGTGGCTAGTTTAGCAGAGTCGCCTCGAATAAACGGTAACCGCCTTCAACATCCATTCTTTGAAGACAGATCGCCAGAAAACAAGGCAAACGCAACTAGCTACATTAGACAAGTATCACAGGTGGTTATCTAGAATATAAATTGCTGCTGCACCGATTTCAGTATCAATGGCCTCGTATGATTTTAATCGTTTCCAAAATTGCAAGTCATTAATCGGTGCATCTACTGCCAAAAGCGCTTCGATTGAAATTTTGGTGTATCTGAGTGCACCAAAACTATCAAATCGAACAATTTTTTTTTCGTTTGGTTAGCTTAAATGCTTCCGAATTACTCCTAAAGAGAAAGATTTTCATAGCATACAGCAATTTCGCCATCCATCGAGGATTATGTATTTGTCCCGGGAAATGCCAATAAACCTTCGCTGCAGTTGGTGTGTTAAAAAACAATCTTTGTGAGCTCTATTAGCTTGTTTTAATCACCGCGGACAGCTAAAATAGTCGAAAGACACCCAAGAGTGTTTTTAGGAAACAGTTTCGCACCAGTAGCGGAGTCAAGATAATCGTAATGTTCTGTTCACTGATGCAGAAGCCAAAGTAAAGCTTTTATTTTAAAACAGAAGTAATCATTTAAAAATAGTAGAAAACTTAAATTTAGAATAGGGAAATGAAATTAAATATCAGATTAAAACATACTTGATGCTTTATATCACACTGACCTGTAAAAAAAAAAAAAAAAAAAACAAGCATTTTTCACAAAAAAAAAAAAAAAAAAAACAGCACTAGATTGGGCACCCTCTTCTGCTAAAGCTAGCTATCTGAAATTATGCCGTGTTATTGCTATGAATATATGTTACAAATTTACAGAGTGACCAAACTATTTTTTTTTTTACCACCTAATGCGTTTCTAATTTTAGCTCAATTGAATGCCCCATTTAGAAACTAGCTGACTTTTACCGATTCGCGTCCTTAAGCCGTGATTGTATAAGAATTAATTTTTTGCAGCCGTATGCAGCCAGACTTTCAGCTCCACACACACCAAAATCTATGTAGGTCATGAGTCCGTGACCTACAATATACGTGCCCAATTTGAGCTCAATCGAATACATGATACAGAAACTAACACACTTTCAAGAATTTCCGTACGCACGCCAAAATGTAAAACAGCACTCTCCTGTTGCCTTGTCAAAAAGAAAATAAACAAATAAAAGTGCTATACGTAATGAAAGCTATAGATGTTGTGTGACGATGATCTATAATATACATTCCCAATTTGAACGTATTCAAATGCGCCATTCAGACATTAGCTCATTTTATTTGCTTTGCGTCCAAAGGCTGCAATGTATGACAGTTATTTTTTGCAATCTCGTGAACAAACAAACAACTCTACACATACCAAAATCCGTACAGATCATGTGATCGTGATCTATTACATGCATACCCAATATGTGCTCGATCCAATGCACCGTTTAGACGTTAGCACACTTTCAACAATTTCCTTTCATAGGCTATAATATAAAAGAAATCCTTTTCGTAGTCCTGTAAAAAAAACTATGTCCTATACTAATCACAATCAATACCGGTCGTGCGGCGGTGGTCTATAATATATGTACTAAATTTGAGCTCAATCGAATGCACCGTTTAGGAGCTCTCGAGTTCACTCACACACACACACACACCTTGTAAAATAGTATAAATAAATGCAGAAGACCTCAAAACGTATAAATACACAAAATCTCAAAGGCAAATTTTTTCATGATTTCGTGATACTTTCATTGCATGGTACATGAACGGAAAATAAAAATTGCTAAAGGTTGGAACATCGCGTGGACATGAAATTTTGAAAAGTATTTCAAATTTCTTAT
Source organism: Cheiracanthium punctorium (assembly GCA_038373885.1). Taxonomy (NCBI): domain Eukaryota; kingdom Metazoa; phylum Arthropoda; class Arachnida; order Araneae; family Cheiracanthiidae; genus Cheiracanthium; species Cheiracanthium punctorium. Next base: position 21,354 of record JAWZYV010012446.1, read on the forward strand.
GAATCCCTGTACATCTGTAAACTCATAGGTCAGACGTTGCAGTTTGTGTTCGGAAAAAAAAAATAATTTTAGATGTATGGGCGAAACTCCTTGCTCTTAATACATACAGTGTGTCCCAAAAAGGGGGTAACGGGCTTTAATTCTTTATCTATTAGAGATAAGAGCGCAGTTTTAATTGATGAAAATGTTCAAAATAAAGTTAGAAATAATTCTCCGTTAAGAATAAATTCCTCTCGTTAATTTACTAAATGTTATACTTTTTAAATTTGTATACGATCCCCGTACAAAAACACTCTTATTTAATAAAATTCGCTCCATACACTCGTGAGGTAATGCGACAAATTTGAGCCTTTCATCATACAACGTCGCAGAGATATCTTTAAAAAGAGGGGAGCGGGGACCGGTGGCGTAACCACGGGGGGTTAGGTGTTTAGAAACCCGCCCCCCTATGAGCAGTTTTTTGCCTTACAAAACGTATTTTCTTCACTCTCCAATCATACACACGTGTATATGAGTTTCGGTACTCGACCCCCCCCCCCCCGCCAATGAAAAATAAATTTCCCTGTACACCACTGTGGGGTACTATACATAATTTTCAATGTAAACATTTATTGCTAGAGTAGAAAAACGATTTTCTTTCGTAATTTCTGTACTACCCTTAAAATGCGTTCCATTCGGCGTGATTTATATTTATCTCCATACCTCTGATATTTTTTAAGGTATAATTTTCAAATTTTGTGTGCCGCCTCATGAATGTGTGGGGCACATTTTGCTAATTGGAAATTTGTTTTGTACCGGGGGGTCGGGGATATTTCTCTTAACGAAATCTTATTTCCGACCTTATTTTGAAATATTTTCAATTTACACTGCCCACGCATCTCAAATAAGTAAATAATTAATGTCCGTTACCACCTTTCTTGGGACACCCTGTATACTATGAAATATTTTACGGTACATATACCACACACACACATATATATATGCTTATATTTATTATCCTATTTCACGCATTAATATTATAAGTTATAAAGATGTGTACATTAAAGCTGAATTATGACAATTCTGAACTGCTTGGAGGTGAACTATTGCCTGTGCATTTAGAACAGGCGCGTCAAGGTCATATTTCCCACCTCGTAACGCGTGGGAGAGAGCGGTCTTACTCTTTTTTTTTCTATACATCAGTTAAGGAGTACCGACAGCTCTCTCCCATTTATCGCGTGCGTCAACCTTGTGATGACGAAATCATGTGGGGAAAAAACTGATATTTCACGGAACCATAGCAACGATGAGGGGAAAAAGAAAAAAGTGGTAAAATCTTGTGACCTTGACGCGCCTATTCTAAATACGCTGACTATAAATGCGGAAAAGAATCTTAACGAAATACCATAAAATATCCCGAACACTCACATAATTACAACCCGAACATAATTTTAACTAGAAATTGAAATAATTACATGTATTTGCTAACATAATTAAATATTTTTGTTTTATTTTTCACCCATGCTTTCTATTTGAAGCCACATTAATTTTTGAAAATCTAGCTATTTCCGAAAAAAATTAAAGTGCGAATAATTTAACTGGAGCAAAACACTGCATTTTATGCAACGCTTTTCAAAATCAGCTGCTTAAATGGTCGTGGAGCACGGAAAAACAAGTTAAAGCAACAATCTCCTAAAATTAAAGTTTGTTTTATTACCCCTATAAAAAATTTACGACCATCGTTATATTTATTATTAGGGAAGAATTTGTAATAAAAGCCTCAGGAAATCTATATAAAACGACCCAAACATGTAAATCTTGGGTATGTTGTTTACTTAAAAAATCCACTTAATAGCCTTTGTCTTGTACTAAAGTTAATGGTCTTTACTTCTTTGTAAATGAAAAATGCCTCTGAATTACCTTTTAAATTAGCTTTAAAGGTTTTACCATGAATCAATTTATATTTAATGTAAAGAAAAATTCAATTTTGCGGTCCGTTATTAATTAAAAGTATTCCTTTTTAATGCACCTTATAAGTTTCATTATAGTTTTAATATTTTATTGCAAATTATCACATTTAACACAAAACCGCTTAGTTTAAAACAAATGTTATTCAATAATTTTACTGCAAATATGTATTTCTTGAAAACATATGTAAATCTCCCTAAAGAAAACATCTTTTCATTAGATATCATTAATTTAACTAAGTAATTACAAAAAAATTGTATGATCGATCTATCAAATAGCTAGTTTTGAAACCACATGCAATAAAAACACATCGCATTTTAAAATCTTCGTTATATTTATTACTAGGAAATTGCATTTTTTTCTTCAAAATATTCGCATATCTTAATTCAAAATTGTTAAAAAAAAAACCTGCAATTTTTATGGCGTGTGTGACGAAGTTCACATATTTTTCGCGTCTTAAAATAATGTTCCTATGTTTCGTCTTTCTAAATCAAAATTTCGTATTCCGTATTAATCTCTCTCCACTTTGTTTTTCGGCTCGATAAAATGCTCTTTCCTTTTGCGCGACGCTTTGTCTGGGATTTTTCGGGGTTTCCCTTCTAAATTAATTTCGCTTTAGCATATGCTGTGTAAATTCTTGGTGCCTCCCGGTCGCCCCCTTTGCTTTTCTCACGGGGTTGTAGCCTTATGTATTGGCATCCGCCAAATTCTGGCACTTCTGTCTTGGCGTTAATCATTTAATCCGTTTGTTTCAAATTTTTATATTGTTTACGCCTACCGGACGGTGGTTGTCACGTGGGGTAGTGGCTTATGAGTGCTCATATTTTACTCGCCAACCTGTAAAGAGCTGGCAGTTTTGTAGGAAGATTTTAGTAGACTTCTCGATTGCTCTCCGTCAGAGGAGGTTGTGTTCGTTTTTTTTTATGGAACTCCGGCATGCCGTGTGGCCGGAACAATTAGATATATTCCTGGTGTTATTTTATGAAACTATGTACTGCACGTAATTGAAGTTGCTTACGTCAAGACTGTTTTTGCTTTTACCTTCAATAAACATAGCTTTTCTGAATTCGAGTCGTCTTCCTGTTTTCAAAGTCCTCAGCGTACTTCATGGATATATTAATTACACTATACGTCACGTAAACGGCCGAGAGGATGTTCTCTTAATCCACCTCCGACAACTCCCTCATAGCGTGGACAAAAGATACTTGGGGTATATTTTCAGATATTGTACACGAAGCCTGTTAAAAAGCATATTTTTCAACTCTAGAGAGTAGAACCCCTTTACACCCCCTAGAATAGCCTTAGTAGAGAGTATTTGAAAAAGTGGAAGGCATCGCACAAGATGGCTGGACTGTGTAGAAGCAAATCTGTAGTTAAGAACAGCCTCTTGCCGACTGATCAAGCAAGGTGTTTCGTTAGAGGAAGCTAATTAAGAAGGCCTTTGCCTGCAATGAGCTGCAATGAAAAAACAATCAAAGTTTATTCGCTGTAAACGAAAATGAATGGAGATTAACAAACGCTATCGATATATATATACATGCAAAGTGATTCAAAATAATCTAGCCCAAAAGAAAAGGCAAAGAATGCATGCAAAAGGAATAGCAAAACACATAGAAACATTGCTTCGCAAATCTAGCAGGAGCCGCTAGAGGAAGCTCCAAATTATAAGAAGGACATTAAATTAAAATTCCTCTACATTATTTTATTTAGATTGTACTTAAAAGCATGTTACACATTTATGGTTAATACTACAACAGGGGATTCTGTAAGTATCTCCCAGAAGTATAAACTTGGAACATTTTCAAAAGAATGTTACACATTTACAGTAAATGCCACTACAGGAGGTGCTCAGACTGTTTGCTAGACGTTTGCATAGACTCTGCAAGGAATGGCTGACCTTCTGTAAAGTACCAGGAGTATTTTCTCACGCATGCAGTTGTTGCAGCAATTCATTCTACTTAGTCTTCCCGTTATGAAATAGATGTTTCTTAAATAAACCCTTTAATCCATTCGCATTATACAAGAAGCTGCACTGGCAGCAGCTCCTTCCCCGGTTGAAACTGGGTTGAAATGGAAACACAACTCCGAAGAGACTCTATTCCAATCCTGTTACAGAGCCCCTGAGAGATCCTGTGGCAATCTTAATGCAAGGTCCCGAAGAGACCCTGTGTAAAGTTTCGTAGAGATCTTGTGCAAAGCCTGATGCAAAACCCCAGAGAGTTCCTTTGAAAAGATTGATGCAGAGCGCCCCACAGAGACCCTGTGCCAAGATTCATGCACAGCGCCGGAGAGATCCTATTCAAAGACTGGTGCAAAGTTCTGGAGGGACCCTGTACCTATGTTGACGTAATTTCTCGGAGAGAGCCTGCGCCAAGACTGATGTAAGACTCCAGTGAGGTCCTGCACCTAGGACTGACAACCCATATCCAGGGCTGGGGAGTAGCGCGCTACTTGTAGCGAAACTACAGTAGCCGCTACTTTTTTTTGTAGTTTGTAGTGTAGCTCGCTACTTTTTTAAAAAAGTAGTGTAGCGTGTAGCGCGCTACAAAAAAACAGTAGTTTGTAGCGAATTTTGGAAGCTACTTTTGCCGTGTCATCATTTCCGGCGATTGATCCCGTGGTGCAATTTCTCTCTCTTCTGACTCCAAGCATAACTGAAACTGATGCTTGAAAGACACCCAATCACTCCCCGCCCCCCCCTCCCAGGGGACACACGCACACGAGGGGGGGTGAGGGGGTTTGCTTTGCCTGAAGCGGAAGCCTGACATTGTGCATCTTTTTTCTTTTTATCGTTCTCAGTATTATTTGTAGAATCACCAATCTGCCATAAAGAGGAAAAAAAAGGAAGGTAAGAGAGGTCCAAAGTTGAACAGAGGTTATTTTGATGGGGCCTCGAGAGTCTCATTATCACACGGGCGTGTGGGCCCGTGAGCCCCTGAAAAATAAAGGCCTCGCAAATCTCTCCATTTATTGTATATTAAATTTATCTATGCTGCAATAATAATTTTTATTAAGGTAAATTTCCTTTATCTATATCATAATTGTGTAACAATAAAAAGGCTTCGAGACTTATTTTCTGTTCTTCTTTCTAACACAATGATAATGGTTTCTAAGACTAGATCAATAAAATAGAAATTAAAGGCGTTATTGAAAATTTATGGCCATATGTACTTATCACAAAATATCCATTAGTTAGCATTTTTTTAAATATTATGATGAAGAAAAGAAAATTTTCTGGCAGGTGGAACTCAGCGCACACATACGCTAATAATACAAATGGATTAAAAAAATATTAAAATCAATTTTAAATGCACATTCTTGTTCTAAATGAGTATACCCAGCCAGCCACGATACATCGAATTAACGTCGCCGTCGACGTAGTTTCGACGTAATCATCGACGTTAAAAATCCTTGGATATGTCCACCTGTTTGCCCGTCGAGCGCTGAACTTCTCGACGGCGTATCACCCGCGAGGGGCGACCGTCAGAGATAACAATCTCGCTTAACTACGGCGCAAGAATGGAAAAGGGTGACCGCCAGGAAGAGAAAATCCCCGACATTGGTCAAACACTCGTCGCTATAACGGCGAAGGGAGACAGATTCTCAGAATCCGTTTATAAAATTCAGCTCATAGTGGTTGATTTTACGTTATACATTGTCGAATTGCTTCAACAGGACAGAGAAAACCGGCTTATATTCGTCTAATAGAAGTCGTTCCTTAAAGACTTCGCAGAATTTGTCGAATTCTGACCATTTATAAACGTAGTAATTATGCCGCAATTCCAGACCTTTAGAGAATGGGCACATTCCATTTACATACGTCGTGAAGGAATGGAAATTCAATCTGCTCTGATCTTGTGCACTTTTGCCGTTTAAAAAGAAACACTTTATTTTTCTATAAAATACATTTTACTATTAGTTTGTTAGCTAATGAAAAATAATTTTTAATCCAATATGCAGAAATAAAAAGTTTTAAATTAACTTCTGATCGTTTTGAGAAAGTTACAAAATATACATTCATAAAAATTTGAACACGGAGAAAATATATGAAAGAAAAAATATAATCTTGATTTTTTGAATTTAACTAATCAGTAACTCGCATTAATAGCTTAAGTCTAATTTACATTTTAAAGGATTTACTTTTTCCCCCGGTACATTTTATGAATTGTTTTAACTGTATTAGGTATATTCAATAAAAAAAGGGGGGGCGTTGTTAAATTCAAAGTTATGAACAATCTAAATAATTTCATATATTGTTGAAAAATGGTGAAAAAGTAACTTAAAAAATTAAATAAATATTAGTAAATTTAGTTAACTAATACAGTTTAAAATGCAATTTTACTAATAGTAAATATAATTTACTTATTTTATGTAAAAAAGTTACTTTTTCACCAGTATATGAAAATATATAGATTCTTTATAACAGTAGATTAAATGATTTTTTATTAAAAATACCCAATACAGTCAAAATGATTAATAAAATGTGCCAAGGAAAAATGGAAACCCTTTAATATGTAAAAGCGACATCTGCTGTTTATGCGACTTATTTATGAGTTCAGTTCAAAATCAAGATTATATTTTTAACTTTAATATATTTTTTGTATATGTTCAAACTTATCAATATATATTTTATAACTTTATCTAAACGATTAGAAGTTAATTTAAAACTTGTTATTACTGAGCATTTAATTCAAAATTGCTTTTCATTAGCTAAAACCAGTAGTAAAATGTTTTATATTTAAAAATATAAAGTGTTTCCTTTTTTTTAAACGGCATGTGCGCAAGATAAGAACTGCTTGAATTTCCATGCTTTCACGATGTATGTAAATAGTATGTGACTCACACATTCTCTAATTATCTAGAATTGAGGTACAATTAGAACGTTTATAAATTGTCAGGATTCGACGAAATCGTCAAGGAACGACCTATTAGACGAATAAGCCTGCTTTTTTTATTACTTTTTCCATGTAATAAAATGAGAACAAGTTTTCTATCTATAAATTTTAGCCCCCCCCCGTCCCACGAGAAAAATCTTGTCTACTTCATTACACAAACAGTTTTTTATTTATCTCTCTTAATTCTTTGATTTGTTAAATTTTACTACTCCAAACAGGTTTATATTACATACTAGATGCATACATATTAGTATACAATTTAAAAAGAAAAAAAAAATTACCTTTGCACAAAAAAGCTTAACCTATTTCATTCTAAGCCATAATGCAATTATGGTCGACTTTTGTTATAGTAAGCTCACATTAAGTAAAATCGTGCTTATTATGAGAAAAAAATATTTTATATATTTAAGGTAAGCAGTTGATTTTATGGTAATTGTACCTGTATATTTCACTCTATAATAAGGAATAACAAGACTTATAATTAGCGATTAAAAAGAAAATGATTAAAAGAAACAAAGCACATAAGTATTAGTTAAGTAATTATGTAACTCACCTCTAAAATTTTGACAGCCGAAATTAAAATTAGTAGTTACCCCGACAAACATTAACAACACCGGCCAACACAATTTAAAGAGAGCCAGACAAACTTATTAATACATGTCAAGCTAACGATAAATCGTGTTAGCATTAAACTTGAAAATATTCCAAGAGATTCTTGAAAAATATCCACTTTTATAGTTAAAACTATCGAAAATGTACTCTTATGTGCAGCGCAGCAGCTCAGCCAGTGACCACGCGATGAAAATGAAGCTAGATCTGCCCTTGCATAAAAAAAACTGCGAAGCGAACCACGACGGAATACACACACAAAAAGAAGAAAAAAAAAAGGCATCTGTGACGTGACTTCAGCGTTCTCCAAAATTCTGAGAAATCGCGTGGGGTGGACAGGTCAAAGGTCGTGTGAAAGGACACGGTAACGTTTGTCTCCCCTGCACTGTTTATTCGACGTTAAACTGACTATTAACTAAGCTGAAAAAATTTCTCGGTGCTCCATCTGGCTGGCTAGGGGGTCTCTCCAGATCGCCGAAGCTATGAGCGGAAAATGGGCGATATATTGACGGATTATAGACCTCGTGGGGGTGACAAACATTAACAGTCGAAGATAGCAGCCTCCCTGACCAGCATACAACGGCTCTTTAAAACGTCGACAACACAATGTATGTTTGATCTCTTTTAAACGCTGTTTTTTGCTGTAATTTTTCCTCGACCTATTTTCGACATTTCGACATCGGGAATACGTAATATATACGTGTGTGCGCTTGCTGGGTAAATACATGGGTAATTTTTAATTTAATTTTAGAATTATTTTGAAATGTTTTATTTTTATGCTGGGAAAATAGAAAACAATCACAAATAAGTTAAAATGTCTGTAATAGTATAGGGGCCCAAAACAACCTTTTTTTTGCCCCGGGGCCCCTTCTATGTCCGATCAGGGTCTGCATATTTTTGACTGCTATTGCGTGTTTGCAACATAAATCAACATAAAAATGAGTATTTTTTGCTTTCGAAAAGGAATTTTACATATCTGTAAATTGTATGCTTTTGTAACATCATTAATTTTCTTTGATCTTTTTTTTTTTTATTGCACCCATAAATACAGTGTAGTGTCCACTTGCCAGGATGATTGCCAATCATTCAGTGTCCAGTATTCCGTGAACTTCCTTTTAGGCGATATCCTTTCAAATCTGACATGATATATAGTCAGTCCTCGCAATTAGCGATCCCCTCTCCCCATCCTCTCACTCACCATCTACGGAAAACTACGAAGCGTGAGAAAAACTTACGGTTTTCTCACAGGAATTTTCTTGAAAGCATCGAGACCGCTTCTGGAAGAGTCACCGACATTTTTAATTTTCTCTTTGCCTCCTCCTTATGATCGATGCATTGAACAACAATTTTATTTATGCTTAGTTTTACTAAGTTTATTTATATTAAGGTTTGGTCATTTTTCGACGTTACAGTGCATTTTTTTGAGTTTGGGCACTCTTTATTAACCTTGTGTCCTGGTGGTGTGTTCAACTTCCACAAGAGTAATGACAGTTCTGCAGTATTGTAGCTTTTCAAACATTAATTAATCACGTGATTATGTTCTACAACTCGGAATGTTTTTTGTCTCAAAGAAGTGTAAAAACTGATTAGTACATTTTTCGTGGAACCTGAAACTGAAAAAAAGAAAGTAAATATGTAGAAATTGTACACATTTTTTTTTTTTTTTTTTTTTTTTACGAGTTGATAACCTTATCTTTTGTGAGTTTGTTGAAAAGGGACAAAAGGTATAAGCATATGCATCCAAGATATTATTTCAGGGGCTAAAAATATTGCTGACCTCGGTTACAGTGTTCTTCGTTTGTAGTGACAGTTTTCAGAATCGGTCCTAAGGTAGAGCGAACGGTGTGACCGCACCGGGCGCCATCTCTACCAAGGCTGTTCAGAATAATATAGCACTGTGGATGTCGGAAATGGTTTCATTTACCTGTTAATAATTGTTTAATAATAAATCTTTTGGTCAATGTACAGTAGTAATCAATCATGTTAATAGTGAATTTTAGTGAACTTTCTGTGAAAAAATAAATTATTAACAGGTACTCGAGGACGACTTATCAAACCCTACATTGTTACGTGATTCATAACCGTCTTATTTACCTTTACCACTCTTTAACTTTTTGCCAATGAGTTTCAGAGCACCATGCATATTTGACAGTCCGTATATTATTGAAGTTGAAAGCCTCATTTTAACCCCTGAAAGCTTTTATAGCTAAATGTGTGGCGTAGCTAGGTGCAAGAGCTGATCTAGGGTACGTGGAGCCTCCCTGCAAACGTAAAGGCATGTTATGCTCCAGATTAAGTTTTCCTTAGTTTTTTTAGTTCGAATATGGCGCTCCGATGCCTTGCTTACCGTGTCGGGCCGTCCCTGGCTACGGGGGAGCAAGGAAGGTCAACTGTTGCCGGTCGCAGCATCGGCCAAGGGGCGCTAAATGGTATATGAAAGCTACCTAGTTGCATTTTTAAAAAATAGGAGGGGGCGCAAAATCTTCAGTTGTCAGGTGGAAACGAAATTTAGTCATTTGCTGTGGGACAGAGAAACTGTTCTCTCAGCTTGTTTCCATCCCAGATTCAAACTATTCTGGATTGAGGAGGACAGGAAGACCGAAGCCAAAAAAATGGATGGAGGAATACCTCCAGAATATGTTTCCGACAACTTCAGATATCAGTATCGAGGATCAGCCCATGGATGATGACTTTTCTGTTTTTTTTTAATTTCTCTTTCGCATGCACTCGAAATAGTTACGAGGAAGAACTTACAAGGTTCTTGTCAGAGCCAATTAAACCCCTATCTTCGCTTTCGGCGTACACGTATATGAAAGAAGCCTTCAAAAAAACTAACACTGGCGTGCCGTCCAGTGCATCTGTACAAAGATTGTTTTCGATTGCATCGGACGCATTTTCTCCTCGACGATCATGTTTGGCGGATAACAATTTTGAGATCCAGCTCTTGTTAAAATTTAATAAACATGTTTTTGAATAAATTTATGTGGTTTTTATTTTATACTAGAGGCATGGCAGTCTTCCATGAATATGTTGAAATTCTGCTTTCTTTCGTTAAAATTTTAAAGTGTCTATTATATTTAAATTATTAGGTTTTTTGTGTAATAATTTTCAGAATTTAATACGAAAATATGAGAATTTCTATTAATAATTAATAGTTTGTAAAATCCTTAGAGACTTATCTCTCTCTTAGCCTTAAAATAACAATATAATTCTATAAAATTCTTTTATACCTAACACAAAGAAAAAGTTGTGTTGATGATAATAACTTTTAAAATTTCTTTAACATATATAGATGATTTTTTAATGCAATGTTTTAAATAGATATATCATGAATTTAATTAGTAATTGTTTTCATTATTGTATAATATGCATATCATATGTGATGTTTTCAATTAAAACAATTATACAATATTACATGGTTCACACGGGTCATTCGTCATAAATCACTAATTTGGTAAGTCATGAAAAAAGGCCTTTATACTCATTAATTTTGATTTGTGCTCAAGAAACTAGAATGTTTGTACAACATGAAAGGGGTCTCAAAACGGGCCTTTTTTTCCCGTTCAGACATCCATTTTATTATTATATTTTTAAAAACTTTTTTAGTTCTCATGATTTTTCTCATGCTTTCAGAGCTCACTTTCCCAATTTATTTTTATCATAGAGGTATTAAAACTTAATTAGTTTCAGCAATACTTCAATAATTAGCAGTAGTTGCCAGTAGTGTATATATAGGCTTCCATTTCGGGGGGAGGGGGACGATTCGGTATTTTAAACTTTATTGTTCTAAAGTTAAAAGAAATGTTTCAAAATAGCTCCTTTTTAATAATTGCTTTACATTTTCGGAGGGGGCCCGCCTCCCCCTGCTCAAATACTCGCCTGGTAGTTGTTTATTAGAGCAATAGTTTTTTTCTAATTAAGGCGAAAAGGTGCCCGGGGTCTTCCGTGCGTCCACCAAATCTGCGGCGCTCAACGCTACAAGGAAACCACCTTTCGTTCTTTGGACGCGAGAGACACCCGCTGAGGTCATTAATCACGCTGGACGCGAGTAGAAAACCAAGGCTTTAGATATCGATAGTTTTCTCTAATTAGGATATAAATATCCTTAAATATGAATGTAATGCAAATTGAATCTGTTAGCAAAATTTGTCTCCTAAAAGTAGCGAAAAAGTAGCGAAGTAGCGCCTACAATTCAAAAGTAGTGTAGCTAACTACATTTGTCAAAAAGTAGTTGTAGTTGTAGTTAACTACATTTTTCGAAAAGTAGCGGTAGTTGTAGCGCGCTACAAAAATAAAGTAGTTTTTCCCACCACTGCCCATATCAGTAAATGAAAGTAGGTATTACCTGTTTAATTTATTTCCTCAGTTCACGGACAATAAAATTTTCCCTCGTATGCAAAGATTCAAATTAATAATTAATTCACTAGGATAGAAAAATTAAAATCTGATTTGTAAAACTATTGTTTAAAAATTGTGTAATGAAACATTTAAATGCCTGTAGAATCAAATTAAATCAAATAAACGAGTTAGCAAGATTCGACTCTGATCATTGCTTCAATAGTTTCAGGTACCTCAAATTTATTGCGGCAGAACAACACAATTCAAAACAAAATATTAGAAGGATATATATATACATAAACGGGCAGTCAAAAATTTCCGGAAAACACCCACCACTATTTTGTTACTAACGATTCATAACAGGCAGTATGATGGTAGTTTAACTGAAAATGCTCGTAAGAGTTTGTAGTGATCAGTTGGCGCGATGTCGAAGTTCAAGCAAAGGGCGAACATGAAGTTCATGAGCAGGTTGGGGACATGTGCGGTTTAGGGACAATGAAGGTATGGTGCTCCATGAGTCTGTACCAGCTGCACAAACTGTTAACGGTCTTTTGACGAGCAAGTTTTGAGAAGACTGCGGGAGGCAATCCGAATTAAACGACCGGCCAAATGGCAAGGAGGATGGTCACTGAATCACGACAACTCCCTCCCTCCCACACATCGATTGTTGTATAGACATGGCTCGCAGAAAAGACATTCCACTCCTCCACCAGCGTCCCTACTCACCGGATTTAGCACCGTCAGATTTCTGGATATTCCCCAAGATTAAACTGGGCCTCTTAGGTAACCATTTTGTCACCGTAGAAAACATCAAAGCCAATGCGATGTCTGAACTTCGGAAGATACCGAAACAGGACGTTCAGCATAGTTTCCAGCAGGAGCGGTGGAGCAAATGTGTATGCTCTGAAGGAGCACGCATTGAAGGCGATTAAGTACTTGTGTATGTGCATTGTGGGAATAAAGAGTTACACCACAATTCCGAGAACTTTTCAACTGCCCGTGTATATATGTCTGTGTGTGTGTGTGTGTCAAGGACGAGCAGACAGACAATCAGATCGAAATCACAAGCATTTTTCAATTTTGTCCAATGTGTTAAGAGTGCCATATTTTACCAAGATCTTCATTAAGTGCTCAAGCAATAAAGATTGCCGACCTACAAAGCCATTTTTTAATTCACTTACCAACTATTTCTTATTATGGTAATTTGCCGTACTAATTATCATTAGTCTTTTCTATTAGTGCAGAATGAAATCTTTGAGACAGACACTTGCGAGATTTCTCATGAACTTATCATTGATATAATTATTACACATATGCATGTGAGTTTATGTTATCACGCGTTCCTACAGTTTCCCTATGTTGAGATACAGATTGCAGGTATAGCTTGATGTGTTAATGAATGTTTGGGCATTTTAGAGCCGTGCGGTTCATAACAGCTTTTAGCTGTCAGGAAGCTGATGTGTTTGTGCGCCCTCAGGATACAGCTAATGCAGAATATATGTATTGCTATTGTCAGTCATACGAAATTTACTTGAGCTGTTATTCACAGTATATTCTGTATTACAATACGTATAATATATTGAGATTTGAATTGGACGAAATAATTATTTTTGCTAAAACGTATATAAAAATAACTTTATCTATATAGTATATTATATATATTGAATGATACTAATATTATATGTATTGAATGGCATTAATGTTATATGTAAATCGAGCTGCAAATCCGTTTCTCACACGGACAAAATCGATTAGTTCTTTTAAGTTGTATGATTTAAATTAAATCCATTGTTACGGAATCATAAAAAATGTAAAATTCTTCGGCTCCAGACATAAAATATGACTTAACGGATACTAACTTTAGAAGATAACTAATGCTGCTGGAAAGGAATGGCAGATGAATTATGTCAGCGTTACTTGCGGTGAAATAGAAAGAACGGGTAAAGCGTTTTCCAGACAAATCTATTCATTTTCAAAATGCTTTATTCCTACAGATTTTTTCTTTTTTCTTTTAAGGTTGAAGTCGTACCATTATGCCTTTAAAATTGTATTATACGATGTAGACAGCTGTTTCATTTTGGGTTTTAATTTGCCAAATACCTAACTTAAATCTGCCCAGAAATTATTAAATGTGCGGAAGAAACACGCTTTTGAACAGTGCCTTTTAACACAGTATGCCCACTAAAGTCCCTTGCCGCCAATTTAACTTCGGAACGACTGCTGCTATATTCATAAAATAAATGTCTTGGCATAATAAAGTAGCTATGCATTACTGAATAAAACCCCCTACGGCGCCACCTGGTCGAAAACTGCGGAGTTAACACTCCTATCTCGAACACGGAACGAGATACGGGAAAAAATTCAGTTACAAAGTTGATTAACACCATCCATTTTGAAAGAATAGGTACCTTGCGCACATCAATGTGCGCAACAATGGCCACAATTATGCTATGAATGGAAGGCATGAACCCATTTTTATGCTCAAGTTTTCCAAAACCGCATTTGCCTGACATTAGGTTCATTTATCTTTCATGATCGAAGTGTTTTCTGTCAGCAAAATACACATCAGGACTTTGCTCTACATCTGCAATTTCCGCTGCACATTGTACAACATGATTGTTGGCAAGCTATCTCAAGTATCAGTAATACGCTTTTACCTCTTGCAATTTACTTTCGCTATTTTTAAGATAATGTACGCAATATGGCTTTACTTATTAAGTAGATGATGCTCAACAATTTTGTAAATGACTTTATGTCCCGTATCTCATTCCGCTTTCGAGACAGGAATGCTAACTCCGCAGTTTTCCACCAGGTTGGGTCGTAATCGGTTTCACTGAATAGACTCCTTTACTATACCTAAGCATCACTTTTATTAATGTAGAAGAAACCATTCCGAAGTTAAGTGTGGCAAGGGAGTTGAAGGGGAGGCGTTTATTGATTGTTTTAAGGCACTTAAGGATTGGTCTTATGGGCCTAGTATAGGTAGTCTGTGCCAAAGGGATCCGAAATAACAACAGCAGATTCAGACTTTCTGTCTCGCAGTGGTCTGGGCGCTAAACTCCGTCCCCATAAGAACACGGTAAGTGAAGCTGCATCCGGCTTGGCCAGTGCTTGGGAGAGTCAACTCCCTCTCGACTCGAATGCTGTGGGACCGTGTACGTAATGGGAGCTGGTGCACGTAAAATCTGGCATGGCTCCAATGTCCTCGAAGCTGTTAAACGACCTCTTGGGGGTGCCGATTTCAGGGGGTTGGTCCCTCCTCTGGAATAGCGTCAAAATTAGGGGACCCCGGGATAAAGTCGGACTTCCTCCCACTAAGGACCTAAAAATGGAAGGTGCTCCCCCTCCGCCCATCGCCTCAATTCCTGGGGGGATCTGGCACAGCATGCAGTTGTCAGAGGCCTTAAGTAACAACAACAACAACAACAACAATCAAACTTTATTAATTTTTGCACTTTCTTAATTTTTTCACACATAGTTGCGTTATTGCTTTCATAGGTTAGAGAAAAGTCCAAGCGTGAATGTGAAAATAACGGTTTCAGTCCTAAATTTCATTCTATTGGTTAATTTAGGATTTCAATATTTTTAAATCGCTTTAAATCGGTCTAGAGCTTTCTTAGTCTATAGAAGAAACACACATATGAACATTGCCTTTTAAATAGATAAAAATGCATAAATTCTTCTTTAGAAAGCATAACTCCGTGAAAAGTAAAATTAGAAATTAGAAAGAATTGATGTATAGCAATATTATCTTAATTCAACGAATTAAATTTCATGTTTTTCTTTCGTGAGTGTCAACATATAAACTTGTTTGTTTAAGCATAAATTGGCAATATGGGTTTTCTCATATTAGAAAATGCATTGTCATAAAATGCAGTTTTTACAGCCATGAATTTTGGATAATGAAACAATCTATTAAAAAAAAATGCTGCTCAAATTATTAAAAAAATTCGACCGATTACTAAGAAATCTCAAGGAATCAAGGCTTTCATGCATTTTCTTAGAATTATTACTAAAGAAAGTCAATTATAGTCAATTAAACTTCTATTGGTGTACTTTGATTTTGTTTAGTAATAATACAAGAAAATTCATGGAAGCCTATATTATTATAAATTTCTTAGTAATCGGCCGCTTTTTTTTTTAGAGTGAATGATCTACATCCTTCAGAAAACCGAGAACTTAGTTGTTGTCTGAATAACTGACAATGTTCATGCTGATGTGTATAAATTATAAAGGTTTTGAACTGATAAATAAAATGCATTGAACATTTTCTGATCTCTTTTATTATCTGAAATTTATTTTAAATCTTTAACCTGAGAGTAATTTACTGACCTGAGAGTGAAAGTGCCTGAAAGCAAAAGTGCTGAGATCTGCTGCAGTTACGCCATGTCGTTCTCCTTAAATGCGTAGCGAAGCGATGCATATATGACTTGTAATTTTCAGTGCTGGATTAGAGTAGATGCCAAATTTCTTACTTCAATTTCACATATAAAATATAGTTTTCAATAATATAAGATTCAGATAGTGAGTAATAAAAGTTTCACATACTTCTTTCAAACTGAGTGTTTTTGGAAAAATTAATTAGTTGTTCATAAAACTGGCATAGGAAATTTAGCATATATTCGTGACTATCGTGCGAATGAGAAAAAAAATTCATGCATTTAAGGGTTAAATTATCGTTTTGTCTATGTTATTTTAATCCACGTTTTAGGTTTGCCTTTTTTTAAACCTGTATTAAACATTTTGTGCTTTGCAAGTGTTTTAAAGCGTCTTTAAGAAGATTACAGAAACTCGGTGCAATCCAAACATATATATATATATATATATATATATACTGGTACTCAAAATTAAAGTTACTAAGTCGACGATTATCTGGAAAAAGTGATTGTTTACCGTAAGGTACGGCCAGCGAGGTCCTTGTCGTTCAGAGTGTATTCTCCTATTTTCATGGGTTATTTTGAAGCTGATGATAGCGTGTTTCCTTCATTGTAAAATTTAGTCAATGAACTTTTCATGAAATGTTCAAAGACTTTTTGCAGTTGTGGCGTTGACGAGTAAAGGTAGTTAATATTTAAACGCATGTGGCGCTGCCCTATCCTTCATTGTATGAATGCTTGGAGGCAGTCGTCAGTTGGTGAGTTTTCGTCAACAGACGTCGTCAGATCGAGAACAAAAATTGCATATGAATGTTTTATGTATCGGGCTTGAGCTTTGAACTTTTCTGATAAATATGCGGATGGTAAATATAACTGCTTTGCTGCCTGGAGTCACGAGGCTTATAAATATCTCCAAGTGCAGTGATGCTCCTGGTCTTTGCATCAGGAGCTCTTGTCAGACTTCATACGCATCATTCATAGAAGAGTACTGCTGTCTACTCGGCAGTACCTAGGCAAATGTGACTGTTCAGAGTGTATTCTCCTGGGTTGTTTCGAAGCTTATCATTGCGCGTTTTCTACACTGAAGATTGTCAAGAATTTTTTCATTAAAATAGTTCAATCAAAGATTATGCGATTTATTTTTAGTTGTTCAGCCTCTTCTTCAAGAAACTTTTCCACAGAAGGGTTACTGCGTTAGAATTCGTATGAAATAACTCGAAATTTGTTAAAATGCAAGGTACTCGAGAATTGTTGAACACTTTATAAAACTAAATAAAAAAATTATAAATACAGCAGCATCAAAATGTAATTGCTAACAAATTGCATACATAACAAAGTTCATAGCTTCCAAAATTGCCTTTGATGGCACGTGCAACATCTAAACGATATTCGATTTCAGTCCACGTAGTTGAAAGTATCTTAGTTATGGAATGAATAGAATATATTCGCTACTTTGGTACATTATTACATGCATGCCTGGAATGGGTATCTGACTTAATCCCACGTAAAAAGCCAAACAAATAAATTCATCGAATTCATAATTCTTCGTCATGATTAAATTCATCGATGGAGGAGGCCACTGTCTTGGACCACCGCGACCTATCTATCTTTTTGCGAGATGTTGATTGAGGCAAAAGCGTACACCATTGAGTAATGCGGAGGTGAGCCATCCAGTTGAAAAATCACACTGCAAGTCTTTGTCACAATCGCCATGTCCACTATGCTCGTCTGAATGTCCTGCCTAAGCCCTTGACATCTAACTCCATGCATCAGAAATTTTTATACAATATATTTTTTTTGTACTTATAAATTTTCAATTTGTACTTATAAATGTTTCTTTTTTTTTAAAGAATGTAAAGTGTCCAAGAATTATCGGTCCCCGTACTCTTATATAAAGAATGAATTAAGATAACACTATATGGCTTCATAAGCGGTAAGATAACACTAACCGCTTATAAAACAAACTCAGTGCATAAACGCATGTACATTTTAAATTAAACATAAGCTTTGATTTTTCAAGTCAGGGCTCAGCATAAATTGTTATTATTAATCATTTTAACCGAACTAAGTTTAATAATGGAACTGAAACATCACATCTTAATTGAGAGCATTTAATGTCACCAGAATTTGTCCAACACAATTAAGATTAATCTAAAACTTCCTATTAATTATACGGTATCTCTCAAGTGATTTATTACCCGCTACTCAGTGTCAGTTAACTGAATTAGCTATCTGTTTATTATATTGAAATGTTATTATACTGTAAATATGTTAGAACTGTGATGGATGTATGGTTTAGACACCTTTTAATATTCCCAATAATAATTGTCCCTTAAAAGCGGTTGTAATTGTAATGATCAAATTACTAATAATATTATTATTATTTTAAAGAATATTAATAGGAATTTGCTGGATTAAGAATTTTTTTTAAATCTTTAACAAAAGTAAAAATTAGGTTTAAAAACAAAACAGTTTCAGATTGCACTGGATACATTCTGCATCAATGTGTTTGATAATCAGTTAATCCATAAATGCCGGCCAAGTAGTCTTGTGGCTAAAGAACCACTCTATCATGCCTTGGGTCTGGAATCAATTCCCATCTTGAGCTTGAGTTGCTAACTCGTCCGTTGGGTGTCCCCATAATAGAATGGTCAATACCTTCAGGCCGTTGTAGTGGCGAATTCCTAATCGACTCTTGTGCCAACCCTTTATTTCTAAAAAAAACGTTCATCATAAATTTCTCATTGGTCTAGGCAATGATGAGCTCTTGTCATAAATTCGTTATTTTGTCATGACAAAAATAGTTTTTAAACTTATTTTCGGTGGTAAGTTGACCTGAAAGATTTTTATTAAAACAATACTGACTATTGCTCAGTATTTTCTGAATGATCTCTGTATAGATTTATTCAAACGTTAATTTGACTTAACTTATTAATTTCGTGAAGTCTACCAATGGCTAAGGGGATGAGACATTCAGTATGGTATGGTAGACAATAGTAAATGGATGAGTTGTGTTAGTGCGGGGTTCTAACCTCTAATGTGGATGTTGTTCTAACGGTTTGGAGTTTTCGCAGATTCTTTTTAGAGGTAACGTGGACGCGCGTTAGAAAACTTTAAAAAGTTTTTTACATAAGATATCTTCCTTCCTTAGGCATATAGCTTTCGAACCACTAAGAGATTTCACTAACGTGAATGCAGAAAAAAATTTGACTTTTTCAGACTGAAATACTACTCATTATTGAAGAAGCTAATTACACATATGAGCGAGGCACAGTAGAAAATATGCATTGTCTCTAAAATTTGTGTCGCTAATGTTTTTCGTATTATTTGAATATATTGCTTTAGTTTCAATTGAGATGTTGCTCATTTCATTTTTGATTTGAATTACTATAAGCTTCTCATTTCTGATAATTTAAATGTAGTTACTCCAATAATTTCATAAAATCTTCATCTACGAATGTTCTACAACTTTTATTAAAATGCATCTCGTTATTTTGTTTTAGTATTTATTTACTTCTGTAAAAAATGATTGTGGGCAATAAAAAAGATTATCTTAACTGTAAAGTATGTCATTTTAAAATGAGACCTCTTTATGCTGAGTTGTACGATTTAATTAAACAATTTCAAAGAGAGTCATTTTAAATGTTAAATTCGGAGTAAATAATTAAAATACCATTTTAATTTAAAAAAAAATATTAGAGGATGCATCACTTTGGAGCTCTTGAACCCAATATATGCAATATTATTGTTTAATTTATAAACACTTGTTTTTAAAGAAGGTACGTTTTATGTAATTAAAAAGAGTATAATTACTAATTTTAAAAATGCGAGAAATTATTATTCTACTCTCATTTAAAGAAACTTGCAGCTATGTGAAATGTTTTGAAATTCCTCATGTTATACAAATTTTCACTAAAATTTATTCGAAAACAATACATTTTTTCGTCACGTTATAACAGCTACTTATAATACAAAGCATAATTTTATTGTAACATAACACTAGTAAACAAAGGATCATTATCTTTAGTTTTTAATTTAAAAATATACTCTAATTGCATAAGCGAACCGTTCACCATTAACAACAATTAACTTAAAAGCGAAATTCTCCTTATTTGTACAAATAGCTCAAGTGCTTATAAGATCTACTTGGCCAAAACTTAAGCTTCTTTAGACAATTCTTTCAAAAACTTGCAAGATCATTTAATTTATTTTTCTGTGCTCTCGCTTTTTATCATTATTGTAAAGATCAATGTAGGCACGATAATCTAATATTAGCTGATGTGGCGTGTTTTCACGTACCTAGGAAATGAAAATGGTTATTAAGTCAGCAGAAAAATTTGTTTTCGTTGTCGCTCTTTTAATAAGTGAAAAAAAGTAATCGATTGAATTACATACGCGGATTCATATATTCTTTAGCTATAAAAACTTTCTTGTAATAATTGAATTAGTAACATGTAGATTCTTCACATAATTTAGCTGAATCATTAGAAAGAGAATATACTTTATAAATTAGAAGATTTTATTTTTGCAGGAAGAAGTAATTTGTACGATATTATGTTTGTTTTTTCAGCTGGGATCAGTAGTAATAATCAGAGAAAAATGCTGTTTACTGCGTTATTAAATCATCATTTTTCATCAGGGGATTAGTTGCAATTCAAATTAAATTTTAAATTCGTAAGTTTTGCTTTAATTGATATTTTCCATCTCTTTTCGCTTTGTGTCAAAAATGCGTTTCATGTTTTATTGTTATGCTAAATGTTAAAAACAACCGGCAGTAGACATAATCCTTATCAGGAGTTATGTGTGAAGGGGGGGGGGGGAGTACGAAGAAAACCTAACCTCACACCTAAGAGAGTTTTAAGACTTTATGCATTGCACGTTATAGATCTCCGCACAGGGTAAATCTAAACCCTTGGGCAAAACTTTAAGGGGTGATAGGGCACACAATGAGGAATCGTAATCGCATAGCAATCTGGGGTGAAACGCAGTTTTAACTTACCCGGTAATAATCACTTTTGGAAGTGTCCGTCTAATTTCTTAACCAAGTTTCATAAGCAAGAGGCTTGTCTCCGAAAATTTCATCCACGAATTAAAATAAACTTTTTAAGCTATCTATTTTAGCCTTCTGTTTTCGGAGAAAAATACATTTGTTTCTGACGAACAATGGTCGGTAAGTGCACTGTTATTTCATCACTTTTTCCGAACTGATTATTGACAGCTATACGAAGACGACGTTGCCGACCCCACATTGCTATGTGATTCTAATTTCTTATTATGTTCCCTATCACCCCTTAAAGTTTTGCCCAAGAGTTTAGATTGACCCTGTATATAATACGTACTTTTATTCATTAAAGAGGGTGGAACTTCCTGTATAAACAGCATTTGCATCTGAAACAAAGGAGCCAATTCCCACCATAGCATACGGACTGCATGCACGATGCACACATGGAAGATTTTTTTAAAAGTTCAACTCAAAAATGTCCCCTAGGCATAGTAAATTCAGCTCAAAATGACCCAAATTAGTTAATTAGAATTCAGAAACTGTTAAATTTGTCTTGGAATTGTGCATTTCAAATTAGTAATTTCAATTGTTAAATTTACCATTTTTATGTAAAAAACGATCTGGTGGATATATATATATATATATATATATATATATATATATATATATGTATATATATATATATATATATATATATATTATTTTATTATAATTTTTTAATTTCTTGAGCACATCCTATACATCAAATGTGTTTGAAATTCGTTTACCCGTTTTAGCTGTTGAACTCTGTTTACAGGGAAGTTAAATTATAACCACACTGTATATTATATTTCTAAGAGATTAGGTTTTGACTCTTTCGCAATAATGAAACTCAATTGTTAAAGAAAAATAATTCAATATAATATTTGGATTTTTGACAAATTTTGAATTCAAAAATTCAGAATGGAAAATTTATAAACAGTTCATCAAGGTATTTTTCAAACACACACCGACGGCAGTTTTAATAAGATGATAAATATTTTGTGTTTGCGCATGCCAGTAAAAATAACGAAAATAGTTTACGAAAATAGTAATTGTAAAAAAAAAAAAAAAATGAGTGCCAATATTTGGTAATCCAAGTGTTTTTTCTCCAAATAAATTTCCTAATTATAAAAATGTCTGAAAAACGCTGTTTTTAAGAACGATGTGAGATGTCGTTACTCTGCAACGACAGAGATATCAATTTTTGTAAAGTGTTTGGAATGGTGTTTACAACAAAAGGAATGCTATGGAATCTTCGACCGAGCAACAGCTGAAAATGGTTAGCTGTCCTTCAAGATTATGGTGTAATAAATTACTCAGATATTCTTCATGTTATTAACAAAAATAAAATAAGAAGGGAAAAATATCTTAGACGAAATTAGTTTCAGAATCAGACTAATATAGAATCATTCCGTGGCCTGTACTGTTTTGGAAAGGAATTTTCTTCGTGAAACTGAAAAAGAGCACAATTATTCCATCCTACAGAAGCAGAGTTGAGATACATAGGTATTGTTTCTCCTTCTATAGAACTTTCAAAAGATAAAGCTTCTACAATAATTACTCATTTGACTATACCTGGAGTTTCAGTTACAGAACTTGATGGGATTGTATGTGATAGAACTACAATTAATGCTGGTTCGAAAAGGGATGTTATCCATCACATCGAATGGCACGTCCGAAGACCACTGCAATGAGTTATAAGTCTTCACTTGAATGAATTGCTGTTCCGTCATCAATTATGCATTTGAACGGCGTCACAATAGAACCTAAATCATTCATCGGAAAAAAAAAACACGGAAAAAATTTGCAACTAATTGTCTTGCTGAGAAAAACTACCAGCACTTAACTTTGGACGTTTTGAATACTTTATGCCATTAGAGAAAAGTGCTGAGCAAAGATCAACTTTGCCTACTTGATATTTCTGCTGCCGAAAATCTAGGTATAATGGTAGAAGGTTTAGAATTTTTATGATAGTGGTCCTTACAATTATGGTATGATTTTCCAAGCTAACGTACAATTTGAGATATCTATTTGCCGTAGATGGTTTACCACAGAAAATATAGTTCTCAAATTATACGCAAGCTTATGGAAAATTTTACTGATCAGCTTAGACATATGACAGTGTGAAACGTTGCTTTTCTATTTGGTAGCAAAAATTTCATGAATCACCCAAAGTCAGTTTTTGGAGCAAATCAGAACATCGCGATATCTAATGGTGGAGTGTGTGTTGGAAAGTCAATCACTTTTCAAGGGAAATACTGGAACTTCATCACACCAAAACTCAATTTCGAAGCCACAGACTGCGTCTGTACAGTATGATTGGTGGTATAGTTGCAAAATGGTTCCTCCTCCTGTATTAACCCTTTACCGTAGTGTATTGTAGTGTTCCCGCTCTGGGAACACCAAACTCTGACGTTTTGACTGTTGCCAGTCGCGAAGAATAGATTTGATTGAATGCGAGAACAGCTGGATAGATTGCCCAATGCTGAAAAAGGGCAGCCGTTGCCATCGCTCGACTTAACTACCAGCAAAATGGCGGACGATCGAAACGTTCATCGCGTGCCACAGATCTAGAGACCCTTTTTTGACGACAGCTGGCTGTGCCGGCACAGCCAGCTGCGTCAAAAAGTCTCCAGATCTTTGACACGCGATGAACGTTTCGATCGTCCGCCATTTTGCTGGTAGTTAAGTCGAGCGATGGCAACGGCTGCTCTTTTTTCAGCATTGGGAAAGGGTTGGTCCTCAAAGGGTTAAGAAAGATGTCGGAAGATAAACTCAATCATCTAATACAACCTGGTACACCTCTGCTACTGGATTTCTCAAGGTTTCCTTGTCACACTCAGCCAGTGGAAATCTGTATGAATATTGTGACTGAAGCATCTGAAAAAGTGTGACACTGAGGCAAGAGAGAGCATTATCGCGGTGATTCTTTTATCAAGATCAATTTTGTCCGACTTTGCCCCAAAATCGGACTTTAAATCGTATTTTTTAGAATAAAACATCTGGAAATGAAAAATGTAGATACTAGCTAAAAATTTGTATACCAAATCTGGAAAGTAAAATTTAAAAATAAAATAAAATATCGCCTTTTACCAAAAAAAGCTCGTTTTTTAGGTCGTTGATGCGAACAACAATTTATTTGCAACTACGTGCTTTTTTATTCTTTATGTCCAAACTTCACTTTAAAGCACATAGCATTTCGATAGCAATAAGTTCAGAAATTTTAAAAAAGGACAAAAATGACAAATTTTGTTGGCTTTCAAAACCTGAGCACTATGCATGAAAGGAAAATATATAATTACTTAAATAAAAATTTAGACCTTTACTTAGAAACCCATTAAATGCAATTTTTCACAGGTATTGAAATCGAAAAAAAAGAAAAAGAAAATATTTCTTTTCCCACCCTAATAGACATGCACTGTGATTTAAAAGCAAGACTACTTAAGTAAAGCATAATAGAAAAGAACAAGCTACAATTTAATCAATTACAAGGCACAATGAAATTCTTTAGCTTTCTACCTCAAAAAGTGCACAATTTAAACGCAGCATTTCCTGAAAACTGAAATTTTCATTACTTTCCTTCTAATTTGTTAGCTTTCCAAGCGAAGCTCGATCATAATGGGTTTATACAAGTTTAAATTACGGTCGTTATGGCGGCAACATTCTTTAGAACGTGAGAATTAAACAGAAGTGCTGACAACGCTTCTTTAGTTAATCACACAATGGGAACTGTTTACTCAGCTTTGTAAAATTTCAAAGTACTGTGCGTAATTCCATCGGATCAGATGGCGTAAGCTCTTTCTGTATCGGTGCACATTGAATAGAAAAGTGCTCTACATTAAATGATAGTGATTGGTGGAATCCAAAAAATAATTTGTTTATTTTATTGATCACCTTTCTGCGTTTGAAAACCATCTAATAGCACTTCAAATCTTAATCGCAGTGTTTTAAATAGAGAATATGGGCTGCTTACAATTTCTCAAAGTGGCAGGGTTTCTGCAGACAGGACCTTAAAATAATTAAAACATTGTAAAAAAACATGCATAAAACATACTTGTCAGGCAATACATGTGTTTCCATTTTTAAAAATTCCAACTTTATCAGTATCGAGCAACATCTATTACACAGACTTGGAAATGTAAAATGTCGTTACAAGCTGTAAAGATTTGTATACTAAATGTGGAAAGCAAAATTAAAAAAAAAATTAAATGACCTTGCGATCCATGGATAAAAATAACGATTCATTTGAAAATAATTCTTTTTTTCAGTGGATCGCTAATGTTTAAGATTGAAGTACTTTTGATCGAAACATGTGTATAGCCTTACAACGTTTATATGTGTTATTTTATAAACTTTTTTATTATTTTATCTTTTAAACTACAGTTCTTTTGCTTTAATACTTTTTGTTAGATAGGACAGTAATTCGAAAAATATCACCTGATTTTCAAAAACGAATAAAATTAACTGTCAGAGAGTTAGTGTTTATCAGGATGTCTCTTCACACCCTGTAAGGATCTGTAAACCTGTATAAGTTTTGAAACTTTCTGTACAATCTCTTAAGAAGGAATATTTTGTTGAATGCTTCAGAAGTTAGCAACTTTTCCAATGTAGTTCGATAGTCAAGGATGATTTTCTGGAGGGTTTTAAAAAGAAACATTTTTTTAAATTTATTGAAGTATGTAGGGCATTTTTAAAAGAATCATAATGATATTTTCAAGTCTCTGATGGAACTATTTAATCTTCATTTGTGGTCAAGGGGGATCAAGAGTTGTTTTCAGGCAGTAGCCTTTTCCTATTTCCTCAAAATTCTCTGTTAGGCGTGGTATTTCTTTCAGAAGTTAGATAAAAACAAAAGTTCATTATTTAAAGACTCTAACTACCTCAAATGAAGGGTGTAGATGCAAAACTCACTTTCTATTTTGAAAAACTTAGCTCTTAATTGTTCGTAAAATGAAAAAAAAAATATTGACAAATATGATATTTTGGCACAATTTTTTTTGCAATATATTTGTTGACCTAAAAACTACTTCGACCTAATTCTGTCCCTGCAATAATTTTGGTAAATGTAGAATTTTTTAAGTACGGAAAATGTGAGTTTTTGCAGAATTTGAGAATGGTAGTTTTGCCTCTACTCCCTTCAAACCCTTCAAATACTGATGGATAAAAAAAAATCTTCTTCCGAAATTGAAGCAGCATTTTGCCTTTATAAAAGCATTCCTTTTATTTACACACATCATTTTAAATTAAAAATGAGACATTACGTTTTTCCAGACTGAGCTTCTAGCTATTCATGAGGCTCGAATTTCGATAATTTTTGACATACCTGTAAATAAAGTAACAAGTTATTCTGAAAAATGATCATTTTCGAGAATTTTGCACACATATAAGCGATATATATACAGATAACTCAAAATCCAGAAATTATATTGAAAAAATAATTTTTATTTAATTTAAAAAAAGAATAACCTTAATGGTAAACTTGAAATTTTGTACTCAACAAGTTTCGTCCTTTTATCACACAAAAACAAATTTCTGGTTCGGATGATTCTGGTTTTAAAAAGCATTCACATTTTGAGTTGGTGAATGAAAAAAAAATATGCATGTTGTCTCATTTATGTGAATTTTATGGTTATTTAAGTGTAACCGTTTGAACTATCTGAGTATTTGTTGTGTGTTAAGAATCGGCACCTCTGTAAAGAATAACCAGTGCTCTAATAGTTTTTCCTTGATATCATTTTTTGTATTCATTTAATGTAATATAAAGTGGAACCACGTGAAGCATCATCTTGGTTAAGCAAACATTTCTTTATAACGACCGCACTTGTAAAACTTCACTCTACAACTATCATATCTTACCACTTTGCCAGTTAGCCACAATTATAAGTTGACTAGTTCCGTTGGATCCAAAGATAGTCACATTAGACAGGTTCTGCCTGCATAATTTCACAGGCTGGTTATTTAACCAGCTTACTTTAAACATCCTTGGTTAGAAAACACCTAACTTCCTAAGCAGTCCCTCCTGAGTAGCAGTATTAAAATATCAATATATCGCACGTCGTTTTTGCTTCAAAACAAAAATAAAAACAAACATTTTTTTTCAAAAATTACTGTTTGCGTACACATAATGTGCTAGTTAAAGCCACTTGCAAATTTTGTTGGATTTTTTCCATAGCAATTTAGATTTTCATCTGAAGGTAGGAGACTTCTGAATACTTCCATCCTCCTGAATCTGTTGGAGAACGCCAAAAGCATTTTCTGAACCGCAAATTACCTACACGTAAACCGCATATACGTGTGTCATGACAAGAATCGAAATTCCTGACCACCTGCTTAATTATCATATCCATTAATCACTGTGCAAGCATCCGTACAGACTGAAATACATTGTGAGAAATCTTTTATTTTCACAAGTGAACTAACTACAAGTTACTATTATCTGACATTTTTTAGAGTTTTTAATTTCTAATTGGATTCAATTGCTCAAGCTGTTGCTAAGTGAGTTGATATTGCTTTTTTATATGCTTTCGGTATTTTATTCCTAAAAATGCGATAGGAGGTCGGTTTTAGTTTGAATATTTAACATTTATTTTTAGTATCTTGTATATATTTTAGTAAGCATCAATATTGTGAGTTTTCACAATATTCCAAATATATTATTTTACTTTGGAAGCCATGAATATAAACACTTGAAGTATAAGTAATATAATGAAGAATAAACAGATAAAACAGACCAGAGTTTACGAGTAATTGTACCTTCATTAAAGAGAAATTAAAAATTCCTTGAGAAATTAAAAATTCATTTAAATGATTAGACAAAATGTCTACAACTTTCTGCCATATGGCAGCGTACACTTCGCGATCAGTTTGGTGATTTTTTAAATTCAAGTAGATATGCCTGGTAATGAAATTCAATGCAGATATTAAAGTTGTGTGTGTATCTATTAGCAAGTATATAATTGACACCTTAATGAATATCATTCTAAATGAATCCAGTTTCAGGTCCGGTTTAAATTTTCGAATAATTCTGATTAAAAAAATATCAAAATTCGCACATAAAAATGCAGTTGGAAAAAAAAAATATTTCGAGTTGTATCAGGACTTGTAGCAATATCCCTTATCCTAGATTTTTTAGAGTTAGGTTTAACTGTCTTCGCACAGTGTTACTAATAAACACACACAAATTTAAGATTTATATATATATTTAATTAATAAACAAAACTTCTCATAGAAAAACACTCATATAAGTTGAGACTTTTTCTCATGCTTTACCATTAAAGCAATCAATAACTCCCCTGGAGCCATAATGTTAAAAAATTATAATTGTGTTATTCTGCATTAATGTGTGTTGCGAGAAAATGTGTTGCATTTTTGCAAGTGGAATGAGTCTGTGATCCCTTGACTGTGGCCACATTCTTTAGGATCGCTTTGGCGGCTTGGCAAGCAATTTGGTGAATTTTGCGTCAAAATATAGTTTTCGAAAGTAGAGGGAATTTGGTTGTATCTCAATCAGGAAAGAAGTTACTGTAAAAATCTAGAAATAAGATTTCACGGCCGTTTGGAAATCTATAAATAAGGGGTCACTCTCACTGCCGTGTTAGTGTGTGATAGACTGGGGATATTGAGACATTGAGAACATACGATTGACAATGCCATTACGATTGACAATGCCATTTGAATAGTGTTATTTCTGTGATATTTAAGGTTCGCTAATGTATGTGTTATGAATACCTTATTTATTGTGAGATACAGTGCTTTGATTCTTCAAATAAAGTGTTATTTTCGTTTTTTGTGCTTGTTGGACAATTTTCACATGCACCCACTACCGCAGTTTTGTAATATTAATAAATTATCTTTTAATATTTTCGATATATCTATCTACTTGTAACTTCGATATACGCAAGTGAAATATTAAACCACCTTTGAAGTGAAGTAAAGTATTTTACAACTAAAAAAACCCAAAAAAACTATGATTGTTCAATATTTTACATAAAAAGATTCCCCAGTGCACAAACAGATCTTAAATAAATCCAGCATTAGAATTTTTATTTATTTATCTGACAAACTATTTCTTTCAGCTCGAGAAAAATGTTTTAAATATTTTTTATCAAAGCCTGTGTGTGTTACTTTTAGATAAATTTCTTTTTAAAAAAACGTGGAACTGAACTATGATAACAGCAACTCATAAAATTTGATTAAATCTTTGATTCTTGTCATTTAAATAAAAAAAACTTCAGCACCCTTTTCCTTTTATACAAATTACCACACTTTATCTCTTTTAAACCGTAGACATTTCCATTAATTTGATTGGTGTATACGAATGAAGAAAACAAAATGAATATTTGCGTCATTAAAGGGAATAAGTTAATTTATTTAATTGGATTTAGCCCGAATTAACATTAATTGGAAACATTCAACAATACTGAAAATAGTTCCATTTTTATCTATTTCAATAAACAACGTACTGTTTCGCCGGTTTATTCTTTTTTTGTAACTATGCGATAGTTCGTTTTGGGATTTAGCGAATTTTTTAATCTTTTAATGACCATAGAACTAAGAAATTCTGCAATTTTTTCTGTCGTATAAAAGCCAATGCTTTATGCAAAAGAGAGCTAAGATCATAAAGAAATAACTTCACATGATGATTTACAACTGACATGGCGTTTATCCTAATACAATGACACAAGAAATCAAATACGGCGAGCCAATAGATTACGATACACTTTTCAAAACAATAATAATTAAATAGTCCAAATGAAAAGATAATGACACGTAGCCCAATGATGCAAATTTAAAATCTGACAGAACTCTTTGCTTTTGTATTTCTTGCTCAATGTATTTCATCTTTGTCCACCTAAAATAAATGACTTCATATTCAATTTTTATTATATATCCAAATTGTATTTAAAGTTCTTCTAGAAACTGGCGGAAACATTTCGCATTCGAACGATTTCATTTTGTCTAAACAGACCCTCTTATATCAATGCTTCATGCAGACGGCAGGCATAGAAATTTAAACTAAGTTATCCGAAAAAAATGTTTAAAAAGAGTTGGAATCGCAACTTCCCCTTCAAAGCCTGATGACCGTGACTTTAATATGACGTCCTGTGAATTGCGACAGCAAATCTTTTCACACAAATGATTAACTTTCCTTTTTACTCTCGGTAATAAAATGAACTGAAAATAGCAAAAATTGTTTAAAATTACGGAACGAGTGGATTTTTAGATTTTTAAAGTAGCATAAATTGTTTTCTATATTTTTATACTTAGTCATGAAAAAATTCAAGTGGATGGTACAAACGGTGTAAATGTTGCTAGCTCTTTATGCTTAACTTTTAAATATCTTTGGAGTAATGGCGGTAAAAGTTTTATCTTGGAGTGGTTGCCCGGAATTGTTAGAGAGTCATGGATAGGCGTAAATATAAAGTAGGATTTCCTGTTTACAGAGTGGTCATATCCGCAATAGCACAAGTAGTTCAGAATATGTTTATTTGAACATCTTTTGGAGGTTTCTTGAACATCTTTTTAACGTTTTTTGAACATCTTTTGAACTAGTTGTGCTGCTAGGGAAAACAACATCCTTGGTATATGGACCTCTAGCGGCCGTTGCGCTCAACAGATCGTGGTGACGTTCCGTACATAATTTTGCAGACCTCAGAATTCTGTGAACGGTAACAATGTGGCGCTCATGATTACAAATACAGAAACATAAAATGAAAATTTTGAAAAGCAAAGCTCATTTTTTTTTCCATCCCAAAATGCTCACCGTATGTGAAAACCCTAAGAGTACCATTGAGAACGGTATGCCTATCATAAAAACGAGTGTGTCGTGTAAGCAGAAAAATCCACTGAACTCTCTTTCATTCCCATAGTCATTTCATCGGCATTCGCAAACTCACACATAAAGAATCAAAATTCCCACTCTGCTTTTTACCGCTATTTACGCTAAATATCTGTCAAGAAACCAGTCTGTGATTGGTTTCTTGCCTGTCACTATCATATCCAAGTTCCTGACGTATACCCGATCGTCTTTTATTGGTCGTTCATAGAGCTATATTTTTGAGATCCAATACACTTCCTTTTTTATGATACACCTACCGTCCCAACGCTCTTTAGGGTTTTCGCATGAGCCGAGCATTATGCGACGAAAAAACTGTCTGTTGCATTAGAAAATTTAGTACTAATAACCGTAACCAAAGCCTCCCTTTGTTACCGTTCTCTGAATTTCTCTCCCATACCTCTGAATAATATATCTGCAATGTCATTTCAATCGGTTGAATGGAATTATCGTTATAGGTCTATACATCGGGGTAGTGTTTTATAACCACCCTGTATTTTTTTTTATATGATAAACGTAAATATATTGCAGGAAAAAAAGATCAGGTAATATTTTCTGTTGAAATACCGTGGAATTAGCTATAATGTATGTAATATTTGTATGGTGCTCGTTGAAAAAATATGGATATAACAAACACTTTTCATTTGATTAAAATGAAATATTTATTAACACGGTATACAGTGCTTTAATCCATTTTAACCAAACAATAAACTATTTCTAGTGTTAACATTACATGAACAAAAAATTAAAAGATCATTCTCAAAATAAAAATAATTCATATGAGATGTGAAATGTCCATTTTACGTGTTTAAATCCTGCGTTTTTAGTGAAAGAAAAAATTGTTTATTTATTTTTATCACGTGAAAAATGTCAATCTGTCTCACCAGGAAGAGCTGTCGCGCAAATTTCGAATCGACTCTGATTTGACGTAAGTTTTTACTCAGAGCTTATTAGTCTCAATTTTTTTATTATGACGTCACATTTGCGAATGCTCTAAAAGAAAACCCGGTTAGTTCAATTAGTTTGTGTGGTTAACTCACCTAGATACTTTTCTAATGGTGTGACATTGAAATGACGGCATTGAATTAAAAAAAAAAAATCGAGATAGGATCTTTATCTAGGAGCGTCGTCCTGTGCTGAAAATCTTTCTGTACATACAGAACGAATATTTATATCTCTGGCCAACATGTTAAAGTTTGGATCTTTGTTAACAGAAATTTAGCTTCTTTTTTTACCCGTCTTAAAGAAGAAATCATTTTCTCATTGGTTTGATATTGTGCTCTCTCGGTGTTGGTGAAAGTTAATTATTCAGACACTGTCTTAGATTTAAGCTTTATGTTAAATGTGACACAGTCTTTTAACTTTACTCCGTCAATCTGAGCTTAAAATTAAATAACAAAACTAAGAGGTTTAAAGTATATTTTAGTGTGTACTCCTGGCCTAGTTCTGAGACTGAAAACGTGTGACACCCTGTATATGTTAAATGCTTAACCAAATCAGAGCTTCTGAAGTACAGAGGATATCACACTGTAAAAAAGGTGGCACTGCTTAGTCACTTCCTGATTTAATATGCTTAAAACAAAGAAGTGTATGTAACAAAGTGACAACAATTGAGAAAGAATCTGTAAATTGTGATCACAAGATATTCTTTGCAACGAATGATATTTTTAATTATATAACGGACATGTTATATTTCGCAATTTTGAGTTATAGTAATATGTTTTTCGAATGATATATCATGTGGTTCTTTCATTTACTGCAAATATTTTGAATGAGAAGCAATGAGAAAAGAAAAAAATAATAATATTTATATATTGTCTAATTTAATTTTTTACACTCACACTTATGTTTAACATTTTATTATTAAACTGACTATCACTATTATTTTTATTTATTTATTTTATATATATTTTATCTATATATGCAAAAGTTCGATTATTTTGCTATTTTTCATATTAATAAACGAGTAGAGATGTAAAAAGGGAGACTCGATTGTAGCCTAAAATTTAATATGTCTCACTTACATTTTTGGTGCAATAAAAATTGAATATCACTATTATTTTTATTTATAATTTTATCTATATTTATATTATTCATGAAAATAAGTTAATAAAAGCTAAACCTTATGGGAAAAGTTTTATTATTTTGTTTTTTTTCATATTCATAAACGTAAAATGTGAGACTCGATGGTAGCCTAAAATTGAATCTGTTGAAGTTACATTTTTTGTGCAATAAAAATAAATATATTTTATTTGCATTAATTGTTATTTACGAAACTAATTCTGAATACGAACTGCGATGCATTCATTTTGTCGATTTTTTTCATATACTTCAGAATTATCGAACCTTGGTTAGCTGAAAAAAAATCGTTGTGCAGATTTAAATATAAAAAAAAACGACTTGATTCTAGAAAAGCTTTGTTTTTCTTTTTATATTTGGCTTTTGACTCCGAAAAATTTCCACTTATAGAAGCATATTCAAATTACGAATATCCACAACGAATCAGCTGTGATTTCAGGTTTAAAAAATTCTTAACATTTAAATGCGTATATTTTTCTAGAAATACCAATATTCAGTGCATCCACTCAAAAAATAATTCGTGCATCAGAGAACTTTCCTACATTAATTTTGTGATTAACTGATTTTGAAAAACACATGCAGCGGAGGATAAATATTCGAAAGTGTTATTTCATACAATATAATCTACATTTTATAAAGAAAACGACATAGGAAAATTGACTTGCACTCGAATAATGTTTGAAAGTGTGTTTGAATACGCAGCTTTAACTGTGCATTACGAGGTTAAATGTTAAAATTTTTCTGTTTATATTCTTGATAGCAAAATATGGGTGACCTTCAAAATTTTAAAATATAAATGTTGTAGCGTTTTAAAATAATTTTTTCACAAAAAATATCTCGCACTTATAGAATAAGCATTATAATGCATAAATTGTGTTGGAGATTTAGAGATGAAATTTTAGTTTTAAGACAAAGCTATTAAATAAAATAATGATATTATTAAACATAAATCTCCATGTATGTTAAAATAATTTTTGAAAAGTGTTTTGTTTTTTGTTGATGATGTTGCTATTCTTTTGTTGCTCTGTTTTCTATTGTTTTTGCATGTTTCTATTTTGTGTAATTTTCGTTTTCGTTTTATTTATTAACTTTTCTATGTTTTTTATACTATACTTTATTTTTATCTACTATATTTCCCATCCCACCGATTCTTATTCTCCCTCGTTTTTTGCTTCTTCTTTCCTCCAATTGGAAACTCCCTCTTCTTTTTTGTTTTCTGCTTACTTTTTTCATTCCGCAGTCCACATATTTATAAGTAGCTTTTATGCATGCAATTTTACAATAATTTAATTATTTTACCTTTTACACACCAGTTTATCTTGAGTGATTTTTTTTTTCATTCTTTAGACACGTTGTAAGCAGCCTGTTTATTGCAGATCTATACTGGGTTTTCGAAGATTTCCCTGCATGATGTAGGAGTACAGAGCATCTAAAAATTAATAAAATATAAAAATGTTTAATCTAACAATTTTAAACTATTATATCAAATACAATCTACTTAATGGATTGCATTATATTAAACACATCAAAAATATATCTTGAAACATAAATGGTTTTATTTGCCTAGAATTCAAATCTTTACAGCTGATAAATTCTGTATCATGGGCGTTCCCATTAACTTAATTGGCATTTCCAGAATAATAATATAAAGTGAATGGATACAACATCATTAGGGGTGCAAAAAAATTAACACATTTAATTAGAATTTCACCGAAATAAATGAATTGGAATTTTCATACTATCGTTAAGATGTGCTGTTTAAACGGTTCTATGATTAACGTATGCATTTCATACGAAAAGTTAATTAAACACAAGTTTTTTTTTTTTCTTTCGTGGTATTTCTGCTTTGACTCATAAAAAATAATGTATTAATCGTAGAAAAAATGCATTCCCAGAAACACTTCAACATAAACACTACGATAAGAATTTTGTTTCCGTTTCATTTCGTTGAGTTAAAAATAGTACCTTAGATATACGAATAAGAATATACATTGCTGTGCATTTGTATGCATGACTCGCTTTTCAAGTATCAATTAGTCTAAAATATGTTTTCTATGCGTCAAATAATTAAATTTTGTATTTATTGCATCAA
Organism: Cheiracanthium punctorium; assembly: GCA_038373885.1. Classification (NCBI taxonomy): domain Eukaryota; kingdom Metazoa; phylum Arthropoda; class Arachnida; order Araneae; family Cheiracanthiidae; genus Cheiracanthium; species Cheiracanthium punctorium. The sequence continues at coordinate 56,548 of JAWZYV010012446.1, forward strand.
AATTTGTTAACTATTACGCATGATAAGGGTGTTTTAGATTTCCCCGTTTGCGTAACATAGTGTGTTTTCAAATTCTCGAAAAATATGTGCTCTTTCGCCTCGCTAACTCCAGTTTTGGGGACTTTTGGCTCCAAATTTCGCCAAATAGTTGCTAAGATTGGCGGCATTTAGAACATTTGAGGTGATTTTACGATGGCTTGTATGTACGCTTCTGCATAGTAAACTCTGCTTACTCATAGCATAAAATTCGTGTTTGATCGGGATTTTGCCGTAGGTGGAATCTGGTGGAAAGTTCCAGCAAAATCCGTGGAAGTTTATAAATAGAGAGGGTCGCTGCAGAGGTCAGTTAAGTGAACACTGAAATAAAATGGAGCCTCGGAAATAAAAAAAAAAAATGTTTAAAAATAAGGGAACGGGTGTATTTTCAGATTTTTAATGTAACGAAGACTGATTTCTATAATTTTATACATAATTATTAAGAAGTTCAAGCGGATCGTACAAACGGTGTGGATGTTATTGCACTTTCTGAGTTTAACTTTTTAATCTTTTTGCATTAATGGTGGTAAAAGTTTCATCTTAGAGTGATTACCCGGGTTTGTTACAGAATCAGTGAATCAGTGATAAAGGGATCAGCGTATCTATATAGTAGTAGTATAACTTCATTAATCAAAGAAAACATGAGCAGCGACTGTTTCCACTTTTCATGATGACTTTTCGATGAAATTCGCGGTATTCAATTTCTATAAATCAACGTTCAAAACAAAGTGTAAACAATTTATAAGATACTAGCTGAAGTACCCGTTCTTCGCACGGGAATGAATGGACTTTTTCGATATTACGATTTGTGGTGATTACTATTCATTGTAATAAACAGATATAGCAAAATGGATATCGCGTTATATTGTTTCCAATAATCATGCATACCGAATTGCAAGGCAATCGTTTGTACGGTGCAGAAGGCCATGCGGCGTAGCGCAATCTAGTGGCGAATTTTAGCAAAACTGATACGGCGAAAATATTCTTCGCATTCAGATATCGATGTATACGAATTTTCATGACTATCGGCTGGACAGTCCTGAAGTTCATGTGTTGACGCGACATCTAGTGGTAAGTTACAGGAAAATGGATAGCGATTTACTCTTCCCCGTGTTCAAATATCTATGTATTCCTATTTTCATAGCGATCATTTGCACAGTCAAGAAGTGATACACTGCAGGGCCATCTAGTGGTTAATTAAAGTAATGATTTGCTACAGCGCCGTCAAGTTGCGAGTTATAGGAAAATGGATAACGCCAAAATATTCTCATTGTTCAAATAGCTATGTATACTGATTTTCATAGCGACCGTGTTCAAATATCTATGTATACCAATTTTCATAACGATCATTTGCACAGTCAAGAAGTGATACACTGCAGGGCCATCTAGTGGTTAATTAAAGTAATGATTTGCTACAGCGCCGTCAAGAGGCGAGTTATAGCAAAATGGATAACGCCAAAATATTCTCATTGTTCAAATAGCTATGTATACTGATTTTCATAGCGACCGTTTGAATGGTCAAGAATTTGGCCTGCTGCAGCGTCATCTAGTGGCGAGTTAAAATAATAATGCATTGCAGTGTCATCTAGTGGTGAGTAACATCAAAAGGAACGCAGTTAGAAACGCAGAATATATTCTTCGTGCTCAAAATGTGTAAGCATAAAAAATTTTATGCCGATCGGTCGAACGGTATAGAAGTTGATGCGTTGCAGCGCCATTTAGCGGCAAGTTACAGCAAAATGGATAGTGAGAAATATTCTCCGTGTTCTAATATTCGCGTGTACCAAATTTCATCGAAATCGGTTGGACGATATTCGCATAGCAAACGGCTAAACGGAATAGAATTCGACGTTCTGCTGCGGCACCAAGTGGCAAGTTAAGGAAAACGGATAGCATAAAAACCTTCTCCATCATAAAAGACTTAGGTGAACGAAATTTCATGGTGCAACGTTGCTCAACGGTACTAGAGTTTTTCAACCTCATAAACGCATACCAACATTCCTTTTTATCTATAACCAGTGTTATTATATATACCAGTCTCAAATAAAATCCAGTTTCAAATCTAAGCCTCGCCAAAGTACCAACATACGCCATTTTGCAAGAGTTTTTTCAGAGAATCATTCGAAGCATTGACTTAGCAGCAATCAAAATGGGAAATGGTTCAACCGCCAATAAATAAAGCACGCATTTAATTTGAAAAGTGCAATCCCTTAATACAGCTGCATTTTTTAAATTATCAACTGTATAACGTGTTTTATTCATCGTTACTCCGATGTACTAAATGAGAAGATTTCAATTTCTGAAATTTGGCGGAATTCCCCCAACTTAAATCAATGTACTCAATTGGCGAGAATTCTGAAGTTAGATCGCTTGAAATCCCTTAATAACTGCATTATTTCTTCACGGATCATTAAAATTTAACGCTGTATTCTAATAAAAGCTTTGCACTTGTTTTCAAAAATCTATTTCCTTAAGCTCTCAATAAATTGCGCCAAGCCGAAAACTGTGCAAACCGCTAGAACTCACTTACTCAAAATCGATATTTCAGCCACTTTATTTTTTCGCCAAACTAAAAAATTTTACACATTAGCCTCGGAAATCTTCAATTCTTATTGTTTTGTGTATAAAACATTTCATTCCTGCTCTGATTTCCCATGCTCACGATATTATAATTTAAAAAAAAATAACCTTACGAATGTAAACTAACAAAAAAAAATCATTATTATTCTTTTATTTTTACTTTGAGAATTTAAAACATTTTATTCGGCAAAATCGCCACACATGGTAACCACGATGGTTATTTCACACTTTTTTCACTACAAGGGGTTACAATTACGGAAAGCTTTTTGCGTGGAGAACATAAAAAATCTCTTAAATTCCGGGAACGGGTGGACTTTCAAAATTTTAAAGTGGACTACGAATTATTCTATATTATTTTACATATCTGTGCAAAATTTCAGGCCGATAGGTCCATTTTTGTGGATTTGTATACGAATCAAATCCTCAAACAAACAAACAAACAAACAAACATAATTTCATTTTTATTTATAAGATACATTCAATTACCCTGGATTTTATCTGTCTTGATGTACTTACTCAATGATTATAAATTTATCAAGTTGTATGTTGATACTTTTATTGCATTTCATTTTAAAACATTTTAAATATTTTCAATTTTTTTTTACCAAATTATTTTTTAGAAGTTAAATTAGCAAATTACTTTCATGAAAAGGCTCCCATAAGATCAATATTTAGAGCACGTAGCTGATTAAAAAGATCCACTTTAGTTTGAATTGCTTTGAAATAACTAAACCGGAAATTTTTACTGTCATTAAAATGCATCTAAATATAACACTAGACTGAATTCAGAAAACATTAAGTTCCGTCACATATATTTTTTAGTGTCGCATCTATTTAATTTTAAAAAGTAGTATAATCACAGATAATGTTGCTCATGTGTATAACTTAAATGTCTTTGAGATCCAACACTAAATGTAATACATTATACGATCAAAAAACAAGAATATTTTAAGAGTTTAAATTATTCATTTACATTTCCCTTTCTAATACATTTCACGCTTATTAAAACTGCAATTTATGAATCTGAATCTTATATTACTTAAGAAGTATTTTTAATGTATTTACGTAGTATAAAAAGCAATTAGTTATGACCTCAAGAAATCATTTGACAGTTTATGTCTTAATATTTAAAAATTGATTAACTGCAATTTTTTTAGCGAAATATTTTAAGACGATTTCAGTAACATGTTTGGTATACAAAAAATACAATTTTTGTATACCAAACAAATGGAAGTAAATATTGTGCTTTTCAATGACCTTTTTTTAGACGCAATTATAAATTATAATGTAAATTGTTCTCCAATGGTTAATACGTCATTTTTTGTAACAGGCCTAATTTATATTAACTTTTTTATATTTTAAAAAAGCTTAAACTTTCTCCTGGCAATAGTATTATTCTCTTAATTATTTTAAAACGAAAAATTGAATGGATGTCATAATGTATTTTTACTTTAAATATCGAAGCTGTTAAATTTAGAGTTTAAATCCTTTATTTATATACGCCTTTCTTGAACCCTTAGGTTTTACACTGTAAAAGTCACCTACATTCAGGTCCGAGCTCATATTTCACTTCTCCTTCCGCTGTTTAAAGAAAAAAGCTAAAGATTACTTTTCACTGTGCTGTGCTAAATTCTGGCTGTGAATGTTGAATTTTACGCTTGGTAATACTGAATAAGCATTTGGTTCATAAAGTGAATATTTGGCAATTTGTTTTTGCAGCGACGGAAGTGAAGAAGTTAAACCTAAGTGTGGGCCTTCCAAAAACACTAACTTGGGTTTGATAGGGACCTAGGATTGATCATAGACATGTACCATAAATTACGAAGTTCCGTAAAAAAAAATATGCCGAATTTTATGTTTAAACAAAGGGTTAGCTCTATAATACCTGTAATATCAAAATTATCTATATTTATGCAGACACTGATTTCTTAAGTTTATGCACAGCCCCTTAAACGCGATCTACAGATAAGATTTTTTTTCCCGAAATGTCATTGAAATGTGGTTTAAGTCAATATGTTTTTATTTTCATGTGTGAGATTTTTTCTAGTGAAAGGATGAAACTTTGTAGAACACTTAATTGATAAATGGGGCACAATTCACTAATTACGAAGTTCTGTGTACGGAGTCCATTTAAAATTGAAATTTTATATATGTTTGATTTAATCTCCGGGAAATGTCAATTAAAGGTAAGAAATCCTGTACCTTTTTTGCAACTTGTGATTTATTGTATATGTATATGATCAAAATTTAAAGAGAAAAACCCATGGTAAGGGTTTTTAAAAAAACCCCAATATGCATACATGGAAACATGCCAAAAAATATCCAACCAGTTTACAGGCAACTCAAAAAAAAAAAAAAAAAAACTGGCACCTTTTAAAAATTTATAGAGCCGTAAAACTTTATTTCTCAATTACTTGTAGACATTAAAAAATATTAACATCCCAATTTATTATCCAAGAGACACACATAGAGAGAGGGGGTTATCCATTTTATACAATTTTTATTTAAGGTTGAGTGCCAGGTAATTAATGATAGAGTATATTATTTTTCATAAAAAGTAAATAGACCTATCCCAAAATTTCTCCAAGTATTCAACCGCATATATGTTATTTTCGTGCATTTTATCATCATATTCTAAAGCTTAAAACATCTGAAAAGTTTTCTAATGTAAAAATGCTATAATTTATTTTAACGACTATGTCGTTTCCCTGTTAAAAGACGGTTTTAATGTCTCATTATGTTTTCTTTAATGTTATAGCTCACTTAAGTGAAATATTAAGTGGTTTCTTTAAATAATTGTATAATGCGCACTTGCAAATGTTCAAAAGTTCTTGTTTTCATTAAAAATTTCTAACTAAAAGATTTTATGAGTACAGTACAAATGCTCCAAAATTTAAGCTCACATTATCGTACTCAGACTGATGAATTATACATATATATATATATATATATATATATATGTGACGTCAGATATTTCAAGTAAAGTTTCAGAGTTAAGGCAGGTAATATGGTTTATTGAACATTACATTTAAGTTACAATTTAGAATGAGAAGAGGGGAGGGGAGACGGGTACAAGAATCAGCGTGGACTCATTAAGCAGTTCCAGTGGCAGAAGTCTCTCGATTTTCGATGTGCGGGAGTATTTACGCTTACCACACCACGTGGTTTGCGAACACATAACTCCGCCTCTCTCTTATCTCTGATCGAACCACACACATTTACCAACATGACCCGCATCCGGGGCTACAAGGGCGTGGGGACACGTGTACATCTAAAGAACTCAGAATCGACGGCCTGATGTCTGGCAAATAACAAAATAAATAAAACATTGCTCCAGAGCGCGCGTGGCAAGTACGACAGGAAAGTAAAACTTACAGTGAAAGTACCGGTTTGAACAATACCCAAACTAGTAAAACCCAAATTACCTTTTTACACATTACAATATCCCCCCCGGCAAAAGAAGTCTGACGAGCAATATCATTGAGGTGGCCAGTCTCTCACTTGCGAGTCAGACGTCCTTGCAACCTAATCTTAAAAACTGCGAACTAATCTAATTTTCAAGTTTAGACACCTTAAATTTTTGTGACTAGAATTCTGGAGTTACGTTGTACAACACTTGAGAGGCAGGATGCAGTTTCTAAAATTTGACAAAACATAATGATGCAATAGTACGAAAATCTTACAATAAAAATAAAACAATGAGTGCGCACAATTTTTTTCAAAATATCACAAGTAAAATATTTACAACCTAGGTGGGATACAATAATACTGTACAACAATATAGTAATATAATTAAACAAAATGGTATAAACATGGCTGACATTCATTTTCTTTGGCAAATACTTATGGCTTTGGCTTGCATGGCATAAAGTGAATGGAATGAAAATAACTTGGCAAAATGGTTGGCAAAATAGTTGGCAAAATGCAGTTGGCAAAATGGAGTAAATTTATTTAGTGTAAAGGCAATGTAAAAAAGTGCGTAGTGTGTAGAAAATTTCGAAAACCATAGCTGTGAAACAGCAGTACCGTCACACAGGTATGGGGTATAGTAAATACAACTTGTAGGCATTTTAAGTTTGCCCAAACTTTCAACTCTCCATAGTATGACAACAAAAATGGGTTCACATGATCCCGAAAAAGGAAGACAATTGTCAACTACGAAAGAGAAAACTTGGCCATTGCCTCATAGCTTCCAAAAAAGGGGAAGACATGACTCAATAGACAGTTAGGAAAAACTGGAGGATTATTGAGAGGAAGTCCCAGCCTAGTCTAAGTCTAGCTTCATTTATTGTTTGCATAATATCTATAAAATATACAAAGAAAAAAGGTGCAGTTTTACTTACACCACACACACTCGGACTTGGGGACTTCTTCAATGACTAAGAGAAGCGGTTGACAGAGAAAGGTTGGTAGAAGCATAAAAGAAAAAAGGATAGACGATAGACTTTATGTCGAGTATTCAGGGTTCCAAACTCAACACTTAGAAAAATTTAATCACCTTCGTGGGCTAGCTTTAATTTGTCAGGAGGGAAATAAGGTCTTAATTTAGAAGAGTGAACTATTTCCGTAGGTTTCTTAGTATGGTAATTAGGTTTATCAATTTCGAATGTAACTGAAGAAGATTTGTTTACAATTGAATAAGGACCTGAAAAAGTAGGAGATAATTTACGTGTATTTGGGTAGTTAAATTCTTCATAAATTACAAGATCTCCTGGTTCGAAATTATTTTCTATGAATTTATCGTCATATCTAATTTTATTTTTATTATGAAATTCTATTGTCCTTTCTTTTGCTAATTTTCGAGCTTCATCAACAGGAGGATAGGTATTTTCCGAAATAGGTGAGTCATATGGCAATTTTCCAAACATTAAATACATGGGTGTAAACTTCGTTACTGAATGAGGTGTGTTATTATATTCACTAATAACCTGCTCTAGTAACTTAGTCCAAGGAATTTTAGAAGGTGAAGAGTTAACTTTACATTTTAATCTAGTAACTATGGATTGATTTACTCTCTCTACTTTTCCATTTGTCTGTGGATGATGAGCTGAAGTTAATAGTTGTTTAGTATTGTAGTTCTTGAGTAATTTTTTAAAACGCGAAGCAGTAAAAGCTGCATTTCTATCACTAAGTATCTTTTGAGGAACTTGAATGTTGAATATTTGTTTTAGACAGTTTACATAGGTTTCAGTAGTGACACTTTTCGAAGGAAAGGCCCAAACATATCTTGTAGCATGGTCAATTATTAGATGTAGATATTTTTTTGTTGAATTGTAATAGTTGAAACCTCCTACAGTATCAATAGAAAGACATTCAAAGGGTTTATCAGTAGCAGGTACAGCCTGTAACAAACCAAATTTCTTCTGTTTAGGTTTTTTGTTAAATTGGCAAGTCGAACAATGTTTAACATAATTGGAAATATCTTGAGTCATATGAGGCCAATAACAGGGAGGTGAAATTATACTTAACATTTCTTGAACACCAGGATATCCAAAATTTTCATGTGCATTTTTCATTAAAGTTTTTCTTAAGCTCATAGGCACCACTATTTTTTTGAATCCTTTCTTATTTATGGTAATTAAATCATTAATGATTTTATATTTAGGACCATGCATATTTTCTGCTAATTGTTGATTTTTAATTTCTTCAGCATCTAACAATAAAACCGAAGGTTGAATTAGTTGGAGATGTTGAGAAGGAGGAATCCTTGATAACATATCAGCTTCGACATTTGTTGAGCCCATTAGGTACTTTATTTCATAGTCAAACATACTTAATTTAAGGGACCAGCGGAATAATCTTCCTCTTAAATTTTTGGCATTTTTTAACCAAACCAATGCCGCGTGGTCAGTATGAATGACAAATTTTTGACCGTGAAGGTAATGATAAAATTTATCAAGGGCATCAACGATAGCCAAACATTCTAATTCAGTTATAGTGTAATTCTTTTCATATGATCGAAGCGATCTCGAATGATATGCAATCGGGTGCAAGATACCTGAGGCATCCGGCTGCTTCAACACAGCTCCAACTGAATAACTCAATAAATACATGGATAGGTAATTTAACGTCGTATAATTGTAACACAGGTTTAGATATCAAAATATTTTTTAAGGTTTCAAAACTTTTCTGATTGTTTGTTGACCAATCCCATTTAGCGTTTTTCTTTAACAAATCATTTAAAGGACGTCTTAATTTTGCATACCGATCAATAAATCTGTTATAAACATTTACAGAACCAAGAAACCTCTGTAGTTCCTTTACGTTAGTAGGTGGCTTCAAATTTTTGATAATTTCAATATTAGCATTATCTGGAGTAATTTGACCTTGTTTAACCTCATACCCCAAAAATTTTATAGTGTCCTTAGCAAAGTTACATTTAGATAATTTCAATTTAATATTTTCCTGCAAACAAATTTGGAAGATAGTTTCTAAATGCTGCATATGTTCTTCCATAGAAGAAGAAAAAACCATTATGTCATCAAAATAATTATAGGCAAATTTAATTTTATATTTATTTAATATTCTTCTCATGACTCTGTTAAATATAGCAGGCCCTGTCTTAATGCCAAATGGCAAGACCTGGAACGTATAGAGACCTGTATTAGTTACAAAGGCTAGTTTTTCAGTATCTTGAGGGTGGATGGGCACATGCCAAAATCCAGACGCCAAATCAAGAGTGGAGAATATTTTCGCCCCACTTAGTTTATCTAATAAACTGTCAATACGTGGTAAAGGCTCGGCATCATTTTTTACTATATTATTTAATTTACGATAATCCACACACAGTCTAGTTTTGGTACCCTCGTCGCGTTTATACGCTAAAGTGACGGGTGCAGCATAGGGGCTATTGCTTTCCTTAATTAAACCAGCTTTTAATAATTGTTCAATCTGAGAATTAATTTCGTCTTCCTCTTTAGGAGAGGTTCGATAAGGCCTGAGGCAAACAGGTAAATCAGAAGTTAAATTTATACGTTGAGGTTCTACATTAATACGACCAATATCATATTTATTTTTTGCAAAGATTTTCTCATATTTATTTAATAATTCCTCTAATTTTGGATTGATAGCTTTATAAACAGTCTGAGGGGGAACGCTTTCCTCAGAGGCTTTGCTATCGGTTGAAGAACTGGGTTGATTTAAATGTAGAGACATAGGTAAGGCATCATAATTGTATAAAGGTAATCTAACATTATTTTGAAAAACACATAAATTCACACAATTAATACATAAACAAAACTTACACTCTGGTAAACCCAATATGGCATATGGTAGGTTTGATTATACTATAAAAAACTTTACACACTGAGTAATGTTTCTAATTTCTAAATTAACATAACACACTGTATCAAGTATCAGCAGTCCATCTGCCTGAGTAACATTTAAAGGTGAGACTCTCTGTACTTCTAAATTATATCGCCCATCAAAACTTTGCGGCAAGACAGAGAGTGTAGAGCCAGTGTCTATGACACAGGGAACACTTAAAAATTCAAAATTGTCAATTTTGGGTTGAGTCAATTTTTTCCTTAGGTACCCGGGTACAGTAAATAGTCATAAGTTCTCTTCTCGCGAGGTCTCAGTACCATTATTTTGTAAATTTAAAATAGTGGTGTTCGAAGTCATATTCGGGTGAGTCATATTTGGTGTCGCGTATGGGTTTGTCGCAATTTGGTTGTTACTTTTACAAGGACAAGTATGCGTCCAATGGAAAGCATTACTTATCCCTAGCCCCTCACATTTTCTACATGGAGTTCTAGGTAGTGTGCTTTCTTGGTAATTGACATTATTTTGGTGGTGTAAACTTTGAGGACTTTGAGACAGGGGTCGAAAACGGGGACAATTATTTATTTGGGTTCGCCCTTGGGTTGAATTATGAATTGGTTGATGCCAATTTGGTCGGTTATAAACAGGAGCATGGTAGGGTCTATAATTCCGAAGCTTGGGTGTAAAGTAACTAGGATTTTGTGCATTATTGGGCGAGGAGGTAAAGCTTGCCTGTTGGGGCGGTTCGTGAATTTTAATTAATTTTGACGCTATCTTAAGCCACTCGGTGGCACTACTGGGTGGTTGCAGGGTTAAAAGAGCTCTCACATTACTAGGAAGACCATTGGTCAATCCTTCTAATATTATATTATTAGGTAGCCCCAATTTTCTCCCTATTTCTAATTTTTCATGAAAATAAGTTATAAGATTCGAAATTTTTTCTAGTTTTAAATTTGTAAAATCCACGAAAGTACAGACGGTACATGAAATATATTTTTCTCTCAGTATTTCAATCAATTCCTGCCAATTTTTACAATTTGAAATATTCTTTATGTATGTTGTTAAGGCAGACCCCTTAAGAAATTTTCCTATATTTTGAAATTTCCAATCTTCGTCTTTATTTTGTTGTAAGCAACACCGTTCGTAATATGCTATCCAACTTTCAAAACTCATATTATCTTCAAAATTAAAGGGGGCAATAAACTCATCACTTTTTTGCAGGGACATAGTGGCAATAGTTTGTGTATTTTCTTTACCATCTAACGACATGCTGAAATTTTTTTCTAAATTTTTACCTGAACGGAGAAGCATTTAATAATTGCATTCAGAATTTTTATTTAGCAACATTAATAGTAATACTGCAATAAATTTACAAAATCTTACCTTAATGAAAATACTATATTAATGAAAAAAAATGCAGATGTATCAAAAATTTTTTTTTCCCATCAACACTAAAATAGCCCTTTAAAATAACACACACACAATTAATAACCATTTAAATATAATACTCTAATGTTCACTTCAACTCTGAAATTAAAATCGCTTACTTTTACGAAAGAAATCAATATCCGCAAGTTGAAATCGTCATTCTTCAACAATAAACAAAACAAACAAAAAAAATCTTCTCTCGCAAGTTTAAGGCAGGCAGGAGAAAGAGGTTCCGTCAACCTAAGTTGTACGCACAAAAACAAAAAAATTCGGCACGGAGAAAAGGGGGAAATAATTCACCAGTTGCACACACTTCTCGTGGGGGCCTGTTTTGGGTGCAATGAAGGCAGTGAAATTTGACGCACCGCCGTGCCGTAATGATGACAGGAGTTTATCTTGGTTTGTGGCGAACGTGCGAAAAAGAAAAAAAAAAAGATGAATTAGGAGGCGCAGATTTCGGTATGATGAGCGCTGCAGAAATACCGCATAGGCTGTTCATCAATGCAGACGTTCTTCCATTTCGGCATTAACGGCGTAGAACGTACAGGACGTTCTGTGAAGTACTTCAGAAGATAACCTGACTCATCAGTCGGTGTTGAAATCTCCCAGAGCAGGGCTCGACGAAGTTGGCCGGCGGAGAGCGGACTCAAGGGAGTAGGCCATCGGCTGGTCGGCGAAGAGGCGCGCTGCATCTCCTGCGAACGATGGGCGATGAACCCGTCTCCCGGACTATTGAGCGTTAATTTTTTACATATATATATATATATATATATATATATAAATTTGAAATTTACAAGGTAGTCAAAAGTCCATTAACGTTTTTGAAAAGTCAATAGTTTTCGATATGATGTAGGTAGACAGGTCAAAATGACACAAATGCATAAAATGACACGAGATTTTATTGCAAAAAAATATAAAATAGCAATAATGAGCATAAGAATAATTATTAGTAAAGACGATGCTCTTTATTACCATTTTACGAATGATTGCAATGCATTGTTACTGTCTAGTACCATCTGTTGGACATTTTTCGCACTTAATTTTATTGCAATAAAAACATTTCATTTCGTGACTTTTTTTACCTTTCTGTACATACTTAAATTATTCCGTGAATTACTGACATTTCAAGTGTTAATTACTTTTGGATCACTGTGTATTTAGTAATGACACAGATGGACAATCCGTAGCCAATTGGTTGCGCAATCATTCTTGGTATTTTCGAAAACGTCAGGTGACGTCTCACGAGTGCGCAAAAACCAGACCGACCGGACTCGTGAACGACATCGCTGTTTCGGTTTGCCTGCACGCGTTATCATAAGGTCGCAAATCAATGTGTAGCACAGTGGTTAAACCGCCGACTTTGGGAAAAGGCTCAAGTGTCCTCTCGCGGGGCCGTCGGTCTAGCGGTCTGGAGTTTTGGGTGGTTTTCTCCAGATGTAACGTGAATACGCGCTAGCTACCCAGAAAAGTCTTCCTCCAAGGCATTTGCCCCCCTTGTGTTTGTCCTTTCTCTGACGTGGATTTATAAGCGGTTCCTCGTGAACAAGCACACAAATCCGAATACTTGATCCAACACAACAACATGTGGTCGCAAGGTTATCTACGGAAATATTGACTTAACAAATGTCGTTTCGGAAAAGACATATCACCAGCAATAATATATAAATTTCCGATATCAAATTCTTGCGCAAAAGATGATTTCTTTTAAAATCATTATCTATAAAAATTGAAATGTCAACATCGTACTTGGTCATGTTAAATTAATGTGTGGGGTTGAGGTTCAATACTCGTGAATAAAGGATAAGAAAAATAAATAACGTTTTCGACTGATAGCGAAAATGCCGTCACAAAAAAGGGACACTAGGCATAAACGGGTTATATTGTACAACAGGGGCGTAGCCAAGGAGGGGGGGGTAGGGGGGTCATAACCCCCCCCATGAAGGAAAAAAATGTGTGTCTGCCTCTGCCTTGAGTTTCTTGTTGTACTCGTGTTTTTTTATTAATGTTATCGTATAGTTTTATATTGGCTTCTTCTCTGTGTGGCAGATGTTTTGAGTTTCTTATGTTTTGTAGTTGAGTCTTATATTTTGTAATGTCATTGTAATGTTTTCTTTTGTATTGTTGTTCCCCCCCCCCTTTTTTATGCTAAAGCTTGTGGGTTCGGTACTCTCGATGGGTACCCTTGGTCCGGGGTGGCCCTTATTTTTTCCCTTGGGGAATATTCCGGCGTAAACCGCCTTCGGCGGTCGCCTTCCCCTAGTGGGTGTCCCCCCCGCCATACAAAATGTATATTCTTCACTACATTGTCAGTAGTCGTAACCCCCCCCATGAAAAATATTTGGCTACGCCCCTGATTGTACATAAAATTCCGCATAAATGCAAAAGTATTACCAGGCGATATGGAGTATCGAATACCTACGATTCAATCACTCACAAAATAGTTCATGCCTTTACATATCATTCGCTTAATTTAATAGTCGTAACCCCCCCCCATGAAAAATTTCTGGCTACGCCCCTGATTGTACATAAAATTCCGCATAAATGCAAAAGTATTACCAGGCGATATGGAGTATCGAATACCTACGATTCAATCACTCACAAAATAGTTCATGCCTTTACATATCATTACATATCTTATACTGAATTTAATTACGGAATTATATCCGACTTTTGATCACAACAAGATATAAATTAAATATTGAATTTTTCGCGTCATTCATTAGCCACCGATGAAAATTTATCTGATGTAGAAAATATTTACTGAAGCATCAAAACATGCGACAATTTATTTAAAGATGGAGTGTTTATTGATTACCTAATCAGTAAATATCTTAGAAATTCCTCTACGGCTTTAACTTTTTAATTAATAGATTAAATTACAAAATTTTAGTTTAGTTTTGTGAATATATTAAATATATGATGCGAAACTCCTTTATCAATCTACGAGAAATTTTATCCGGTGCCGCATTTAAAAACTCTATCGATAGGCTGAAAAAACACAGTTTTTCTAATCCTTAATGTGGCAACCTTACTTATAAACACGTGCCATAATTGATTTATATAATTCCGTATCCGCTTTCATGCTCTTAAATTCCAAACATTATGTTACATTAAAATTCGTTAAAATCACCTTATTTATGTACTTCCTTCTTTTTTTTTATTATTTTAGAGGGCGAAAGGAATGTTTTAGGATTTGTCAAAATATCAAAATGTTATGACGGATAGAATTCAAGAGGCAGCAGTTTTAAAATTATTTTAACAAAAAAAATCGTCAAAAAAGATACTTAGCTTAAGAATTCCTAAAAATCTGCAAATAATGTTACATATTCAGAACATATTTATTTCAGTAATACTACATTTTCAGAATAAACTGTTTTTAAAAGAAAATTTTCTGCTCTATGCGATGATACAAATGCTGTTTTGCTGCGAGCGTAATTACCGCCGTTATTACGAATTAGGTGAGGAAAAATGACAAAAATCGCATAAAACATAAAATAAAAACATTCTAGGTCGAATTTTGAAAAAATCGCTTCGAGGTGCATAACGTTATGTTTAGAATTACCTGAGTACCAAATTTGGCGTTTCTAAGTGATGCCGTTTGTCAATAACGCCTCCGACACACACACACACAGACAGACATTTTTTGAAATAATTAGAGATTAAAAATTCTCTGCAATAAATTAATAGAGTTGATTTTAGAATGAAACGTATAAAAATATCACAGAAACAAAAATATAATTGGTAGTTCTTTCAGTTACTCATGTAATAAATAAATAAATAAATTAATAAAATTAACTCATTGTGAAGCTAAAATTAAAAGGTATGGGGCATTCTTTATACATTTCTTAATAATTATGATGGAATTGTAACAAATAGACTTTAGTGATACTTTCTTTTAGAGGTATTAGTACACTAGTTTCATCAATTATTGCACACATTAATTGTTTAGAGTACTCCACTTTGTTTAAATAGTACACTGACGCTCTTATAACTCACTAGAAAATTAAATCGGTTTGGTAATATCTTAGTATCTCTTCTATCTGCTTAAATGCATTGCACTCAGTTTCTGTTCTAAATGTGCTCCACCAATGGCCGAGAGCACATTGCTCTGAACTGGGAGACGGGAAGACGGGAGGAGCCTGGTTGAAAACCAGATCGCGTCCGCCGACCTAAACGTTCAGAGTTCTCCGTGGTTTCCTCCGAAACTTAGCACAAATACGGTTAAGACCCCTTAGAAAGGCCCCCTACGGAGGCTATCCGACCCCTGGACCTAGATTCCACGGGCAGATAATTTATCTTAATTCCAGAACAACAACAACAACAATTGTTCTAAATCTGTAATATTAAAAGACAGTAGAATTGAAAACTGTGATATGGAAATATTACTTAGAATAGAGCGCAGACAGGTGAGAAATAAAAGTTCACATTATATTGAAATAACATTTTAAGTGGGCTATAATTAGGTATTTCATAAATTCTGATTTTATATCATATTTTTGCTCTTATAAGATTTCCTAAAGCTATAAATCATCGTTTCGAATGGCGATATGCTCAAATTTCAAACGTACACCAGCTGACTCAAACTTTCAGTAATTCCTGGAAATTTTAAATATCGCACAATTTTAATCATATAAAAATATCGTTTGTGTAAGAATTCTAAGAAAACATAATTCTTTCCGATTATTCAATTTAATTGCCTATTTGTAACATTGTGTTTGTGTTGCGGTCCATGCAAGATCATTCAGAGAAAAAAAAAGATCCAGGTATCAAGTCCTAAGATTAAAGGAAAAGGATTCGTACATTAAATTGCTCCGTGATTAAACTGCTATTTCCAACAAGCAATCCTCCTAGATCTTCTGATCTGACATAGTGTGTCTTTCAACTGTGGGGCTGCATTAAGTAACTGTCGGTAAGGAACCTTTCGTACTTGTCCGAGCTCGAGCATTCCAATCGTCACCATTCGTTTGGAGACACATTCAGAGACGGGGGAGTTATATAATTACAGTAGACCCCTATAACACGGATCCCTCAAACACGGCGAAAATATTGCGATCATGTTCCCTATAACACATTAATAGAGACGCGTATATCGTCAGCTTTTTCTAATTATGGTGTACATTAAACGCATCTGAAAGAACTTTTGAATGATTTATTTTTTTCTATTTCGACTTGAAAAATAACATGTTTATTAAAAAAAATCTGCGAATTTAAGCCCTATTTAATTTAGTGGAAGAGCATATCAAGTTATCTCTGGTGCATACGTAGTATCAAGTAAGCAGTATTTAAGGGAAATGTGAAATAAATTGCTCTAAATAAGGTGTGCAGCGGTTGAACAGCATGGTTTACACTCCAGGTGGAGCATAGTTCAGGACCCGTACAGCACGAATCCCTAGAACACGGAACGTATGCACTGTGTTATAAGGGGGTCTACCATTCTCAAAGCTCACAATGGAAAGTGTAGAATAATCAAATTTTGTTTGTAGCGCCATCTAGTGCTGGTATTGTACTAATTACTGCATGTAAAAACTTATCATGAAAACAATGCTGATATGATTTCCAACATTTTTACATCAACCTCTTATTCCCATCGTCCAGACATTTTCAGTTTTCAGAAAAAACACAACTTTTATTAAAAACTGTTAACAAAACCCGCCCATAAATCGAATACATTCAGCAGATGATCAAAATCACTTTTGATTTCCGATGCTATCAAATACAAGATAATTGAAGCCATAACACTCCACACGTTTAATTATCCAGCTTACGTAGACAGTTTTCATTCCCGTTCATTTATAAATTAAATATTGGATTTTTGGCAGGTAAAAGTAATTGCTGATGCAGAATTATCTGATTTTAAAAAAATAACCAACTTCTAAACGTACAGCCATTCATTTTGACATGGAGTGATAATTAATAAACATGATCAGACTAAAGATTATCAGACATTTATTATTTTGCGAAGATCGACTAAGCTTCAAGTGATTAATTTCGTTTAACTAATGGATTTCGACATAGTTTTTTTTAAGAGAATTGATATCTATAAGACCATTCTTGAAGAACTGTAAACATTTTGGTAAAGTAACTTCAAATTATACATACAGCATACGAAAATACAAAAAGTAATTTTATGTTTATTTCATTTTTTCATTCTTTCTTTCTTTTATTTGCCCATTATTTCTATTTTTCTTTAAAATAATCTATATAAATACCAATAGTGTGTTTGGAAAAGATCATACAGAAATTTATCTATTATTGCTGGTACACTCATGTCCATAAATTAAGGATAATTCAGAATCACACAGAAATTGATCTCTAAAATAAAAATTTCACCTGTGGAATGATCACACACATCTTGAAGAATAATATGCAAATTACAGGAAACCACCAGATGGCGTGGATGGTACGTCACAATGACGAGAGTGTAAGAGAGGGGTATATAAGGAATGGTGGCAAAGAAGTAAAATTGTTCACAAGCGCTGCGAAAGCATTTCAGTGCAAAAACCGCATAGTTATGGCACAAAGGAGGCATTTGGATGATGTTTTACGTGGCAGAATTATCGGACGACTGGAATGTGGACGTACCCAGCTGGAAGTATCCGAGGAACTTGGAATCGCCCAGAGTGCCATCTCCAGGCTTTGGCAACGATTCCAAGATGATGATAATGTGAGTAGACGTTACAGCACAGGTCGCCCCCGAGTTGCAACGCCGAATTAGGGCCGCTATTTGGCAGTTACTGCCAAAAGAAACAGACGGAGTACAGCATCAGACCTGTCTCGTCAGCTCTCTTCAGCTACCGGTACGACAGTTTCAAGGCAGACCGTGTACAGACGCTTAGGGCACATTGGTCTATATGCTCGTAGGCCTGTCAGATGTGTTCCACTTACCGCAACTCACTGTCGCCTGCGATTAACCTGGAGTAGAGAGCATGCATTGTGGACACCGCAACAGTGGTCTTGTGTGATGTTTTCCGACGAGTCCAGGTTTAGTTTGGAGTCTGATTCTCGCCGGACATTCATCTGGAGAGCGCCAGGTACCCGTTACCACCAAGAGAACACCATTGAAAGACACCGTTACGGTGGTGCAGGATGGCTCGTTTGGGAAGGAATTATTCTTGGTTCCAGAACTGACCTGCATGTTCAGAGTGTAACGATGACAGGCCACATCTATCGGGATGTCATTCTGGAACAACATGTACGTTTGTTTCGGGGCGCCATGGGTGCTGAATTTGTGTTTATGGATGACAACGCCCGTCCTCACCGTGCAAACATTGCAGACGAATGCCTTCAATCGGAGGATATCACCCGTATGCATTGGCCAGCATACTCACCGGACTTGAATCCAATAGAGCATGTGTGGGATATGCTTGGCCGACGAATTGCAGCCCGTCAACCCCCTCCCAGCTGTCTACCGGAACTTCGGAGTGCATTGCTTGATGAGTGGTGTAATATTCCCCAAGATCAGATTGATCATTTGATACTCAGCATGCCTAGACGTTGTCAGGCCTGTATTGCATCGTCCGGGAGACATACTCCGTATTAACCATCCTACTAACCATGTTATACTGTTTTTTGTAAATAGGTTCTTTTTTGAAATTTGGTCAAGGGAGTAAAACTTGCAATTTTTATTAATTATGTCAAACATATAGCATCTTTTTTGCTCTTAACTTTTTGTTTAATAAATAGACTTTACAAATAAGTCAAATTTGTTTTGCTTCTTTCTCTTTCTTCGCCTGAACTTCATTATCCTTAATTTATGGACATGAGTGTATTAGCAAAAATCGAATAGTTTATGCCCATACAAACTGTGCCAAGTCGTAAAAATGTATGGGCACAAATGATTTCGGAACACGAAGGTAAATTTATAGGAGGGGACACATCTCTTAGAAAGTTGGATGACGCCGTTGTTGCAAACAGATGGCGCTACGCATCTCCTGCTTCTGCGCATCTCAGGTTGTTTCCATTTCAATCGAAGCGAAGTAAATGGAGATCTTTGAATTAGTAGAACTTCAAAAAATTAAATACATAGACTTATGAACGCGATATATAATAATTACTGCCTTCAGATGTGTTTTGATTATATAAAATTATCTTATAATACTATTTCGCGTGATTCATATAAGCAAGAGTTTCGAAGCGAAGTTTCTTTGTTTGAAGGACACAGTTTTTCGAGATCTATAGCACTTTTATGGCTGTCATCTCAGTTGTTCATAAGTACAAATTCATATTTTTATTTACAGCAAAGTACAATTGACAATTTTACATCCATGCCCAAAGCCGGGAGTCGAACCCGGGCCCGAAGGATGGTAGTAGGGAGCGCTAGCCACTACACCGCCTGGGCGGCTCGAAGCGAAGTGATATGTATGTAATGACTGTTATTATTTTGCTCAAAGGCTGTATTTTAAGAAATATTAGTAAATTTAGGAGAATGTAGTTTGTGTGAGTGCAATATTTAAAGTGTTTATTTATAATCAGTTTGTTAAGAGTATTTCTTACTGACTTCAAGAAAGGAGGGAGTATGATGTTGAATGCGGTTTTTTTTTTTTAATGTAGTACGTGGATGCCAATGTGGGATGAAAAATCGCCATTTTCACTTACCTGTTAATAATCGCTTAGATAAAAGTGTTGAAGTGTTCATCAAATTTCTTAACAAAGTTCCATACCAATGGGAATGTCTCCAAAATTTCATCCATGAATTAAATAGAATTCCAAAGCTACAAAATTTAACCACGTATTTTCAGTGAAAAAAATATGTTAGTTTTTCTCGCACAAAGGTCGGAAAGTTCACCGTTACCTCAGCACTTTTTCAAAAGTGATTAACGGTTACGACGTTTCCAAACGCATATTCCTATGGGATTCTTGTTCCTTATTATGTGCCTTCCCCTTTCAGTCGTGACGCTGGTTTTCAACCCCTAGGTCAAAGGTTCCCAAACTGTGCGGAATACACAGGTATAAGCAAGCCAAGGGTGCTGTGAGCGTATACCAGGAGTGCCGTCTAGGTAATCAAGTAAAGTCTAACTTTTGGGGCAGTATAGTAAAAAAAATCTCTCTGAACAGGTATTCCACAAAAAAGTTAGCCAAGCCGATGACCAAGTGGCGAAAATTCAGTGAAACGAAAGTTCAGTGTCCAGTCGCCTCTCTTTTACAGGAACCCCCTGAGAGAGAGAGAGGGGGGGGGGACGAAAAGTTCTATATCCCTTTCCCAAGAGAGTACTCTCTTGATAGTTAGCCCTAGAAACATAAAAGAAATAATGAAAAATGCATCCTAACTACTTCATTTTAACCTTCATATTCATATTTCTTTAAAGGTAGTCTGTTGCGAAAGTTCTTAGCGTGAGAAGATTGCGACGGAATAATTTTAGCCTGACAAAGGGTGCCACGGCGAAAGGAGTTTGGGAACCCCTGCCTTAGCTCGATCTCGTTGGAAGATGACCTGCCGCTCGCCCTTAAATTGTACCCGGGTCGATGATAGGAAGGCCGCGAGGCGCTGGGACAAAACCCCGATATTCGGAATGTAAGTTGTCGACGTATTGAAATCATAGATTTGAATACAAGGATACGGCATTAGTGTTGCCAAAACTGTAACTGCGCCGAAATATTGCTTAGACCACATTGCAATATGGCTGTGTTATTCTATGCTGACAGTTCCAATTTTAAAGAAGTAATGTCTCCAAAGTTGGCGGCAAGAATCATTACGTAGGTGACATAACTGTAAAACTTTTAACTGCAGAATGCTGAGATTTTGTAATTAGAACTATTGTAACACATAATTGTGCATCTTTACTTTTTAATCCGTAAAATCATGCATCTTTCACTGCTTTTTTAAAAAGAAACCAACAATATGATCCGCCATACTAAACCAACACAGTTACTTCATTTCGTCCAATGCTGAAGATAGCTAATGCCATCTCCTTGGAATCATATCTCTGATTGAAATAACCACTCCTGGTTTAAGATATATTTTAATTAACTATTCACACAAGTTTACATGGCCACTGAAGTCATGAAGAAAAGATAATTTCACATAATATATGGGAGATTTAAATGCAATTTACAGTTTCAAAAGTGAAAACGAACCTCGAACCGAAAGCATATTGGACTTGATTCAAAATATGTCATTACGCAAACGCACAGCGAATAATTCGAAGATCAGCCAATTGGGATTACTTCATGATTGCAAAGGCGACAATTCACCAAGCTTTATATGGAGAATGATAAGAAAACAGATTTTCTCGCTGAGCACGTACAAAGGGCGTAATTGAAGAATTCTTCCGTAAGGAAACCCCAAGTGGAAGTAGTAAATTTGGGGAAGCTCATTTTTTTCCCATGCAGGAGATCACACACAAAGAGTCTTGACTCGAAAATTCATTTTTATTTCGATATTCAACGAAAAGGTTACACACTCCTAGCAAAAGTAAGGAGCAAATATCCGTACAACTGAAACATAAGTGGGAGCTTCCTGGCTTTGAGACCGGACTTCATGGGCTTCATGGCTTTGAGACCGGAAAAAAAAAAAAGAAAAAATTCTTCCGCAACAGGTACATATCACTGCAGCCTTTTTGTGATTATGGTGGGCTTCCTTGAAAAATCACCTTAAAACGTTTGCATTTTCTTAAATTCCTCTGCTACCTAGCAACATAAAACAATTGTCTTTCAGAGGTTTACAATAAAATATCGGCATGGCGATCAGAAAACAAAGACTATACCAGTTACTAAACTGAAACATAAACAACCACACAAACAAAACTCTAAAACATTAAATTACAGAAGCGTGCAAGAGAGAGAACGGTGTCCATGCTTCAAAATTAAGGTATTATACTTTAAGCAATAACCCTGTACTTACAAAGAACACAATAAGAATTCAAACTCTATTTCTGGATTAGTCGTACCAATATAAAATTCCAAAACAGATTTTTTTTTCAACACCGCTCAGACAATTATAAAATTGCTGTCTTTTAATAGCAAGATAGCGAAATACTGCTATGGAAATCAATAAACAAAAAAAATAAATCAGTTATAAAATGCAAACATAAGTACAAAAACAAAAGAAGTTCAGTTATGGTATACGCAATATAAATCTACTTATTTAATCAAATATTTTATACACACACATGAATACCTGCTTAATAACTAAACCAAAATTCAGTAAACACAAAATAATCAAGTTTTAAAATAACAATTATTCCTTTTCTTATTATTACTTTTTTGTAAATAAACAAAAACAAAACTATCTTTTCATGTATAGGAGGAATCACAAAGCACATGAATCATTGTTAAACAATAGCTTAATAATGATTCATTTGTAATAAAAGTTTAACTGTTTAGACTCATTAAAAAAACAACTTAAGTGTGCCAAAAACAGCAAAATATATATACATAAATAACAAAATAGAAATACATAACACCAAGCGATATATCTTCCTCTTATGACGCTTGGAATTATGTATTTCTATTTTGGTGTTGTTTACAAATAGTTACTTTATTTTTTCATGAGTGTTAAACAGTTTTATATATTTCCAAATATGTGTGCATAGGGTATTCCAAAGGCACTGACCTAGACCTTATTACCTTAAATATTGATCATAGACATACCGAATAAAATACAAAATTACGTAAAGTACAGGATTTTATGATATCAATTAAAATTTTCAGGAGAGTCAAATGTGTCCTGTGCATTAATGAGGTAATGTAAGAAGCTTTAGCCTTTTATTATAAAAAGCCGCGGATCACAAGTAATGGAATACAAGTACCGCCGAATACAAGCATTGTTTTCTTTCGTTATTTGTGTATGATTTCTAAAATGAGGTCAGTGGATGTCATTTTTTGTCTTCGAGAACCATTGAAAAGTGGTTGCAGTTAACATACATGTATTTTTTTTACCTTTGATACTTTTTAGGATAAAATAATTTTGTATATTACTTTAAAAATGCATGGGACACACTTTTCTTATTTTTTTTGTTGTTGTTCAGGGACGTTACAAAATTTCAATTTTGCATTTCTTTAGATTCAATCTACTGAAAATTTGAATCTCGATACAATAAAATTCTACCACTTTTCTTTTACAATGTTCGTCAGTGTTTATGGGACACTCTGTATATGGAACAAGTACTTTAATCATTTGTGAATGTAAACATAAGTACAAACAAATGAGCTATACCCATCTGAAATGTGTTACAAATTTGTGGTGGCATTTCGAAGGTTTAAACTTAAATAACCGAAGTCTTAAATAAACGCTCCACAATTTGAATAATCACCGTTTTCAGTTTGCTTGTAAATTCTTTAATTCTAACGCGAGCTATTCCAGTTGTATAACATTCGGGTTTGGCGATTTCTCGGTAAAAATAACAGAAATCGCCATGCTGAATTTAGTTTAGATACCTCACTTTTTGCTCCAAATTTGTTTTTTCCGGAGTCGCCAAGATTGACGATATTTGAGCGATTTCCTGTTATGTAATACGACGACCGGAGTCATATAAATGTTAGTGAATATTATAGTAAGATGGCTTAAATCATATGAGGGCTCACACCTATGGGCAGCGAGAGGGGTAGAGAACATTAAAAAAGCACCTTTCTGGGGCAGAACTCTTGATTTGCTCCCCATTACCCTCCCTTACAAAAAATCATATGGGCGCCCAGTAATAACATTCAAGGGAAATGTTATTTTATATTGGTGAATGCACGTCTTATTTATTTATATGTTTAAGTGGATTCACAATCAATAAATTTTGAGTAATTTCATACTTTTTTAATTGTACATAATTTTAAAGTACCCAAGGAAATTTTATGAAAGAAAAATTGAAATAGTAGTACGTAATTCTAAATGTAATAAAATCAAACAGAATTAACTTCTTAGCTTGTGTTCGAAATTACACGAGTGATATTAATGATACGTAATCTAACCTGTCTATTCAAAGTTTAATCTATAAAGCAATCTCTAGGACGCATCCATTGGTTAATTGATTAACGTTCCGTGTTTAAATGTATTTTTGTGTGTTTTGATGCTTCAGTTAATATTTTCCCAATCAGATAATTTCGTATCAAAGACTCTTTTGTGAGCTGCGAAAAATCCAATAGTTTATTTATGATAAGATGCGTGATTAAAGCCTGCTAAGCGATTTAAAGATGAAAAGTATATAGGTAGAGTGATATGTGGGGCTTCAATTATCTTGTTCTACAGCATCTTTCGAATATATTTCCTATGAAAAAATTACCAATAACTATAGAATTCTAATAAATATAGAATTTATGCGAGAAAATTCTATATTGTTTTCGAAATATATAGATTCAAACTAGAATATCGCAATGCTATATGTACTAACTTACGCATTAAATGTTTGGAAATCTTCATATAAATCGATCATAATTTTACTTATTTATTTATTTTTTCACTCAGCTTGCTAGTTTTGTTTTAACAGTTTAACTTTTTTACCAGACTTATAGAACTTTCAAAGAGAGAATCATTTAGCAGGTCATTTGTTTGCAAAGGTTATTCTTCCCGTGAGAAAATCTAGTTTAAAATTTTCGTTAATAAGAGAGTATGAGTACATGAGTGCTTCAAACGATGAAATGTAATAGTCAGTATGTACGAGTAGGAGAATTTCAGTATGTCTGTTGTGATTTCCCTTCGTGGGAGCTATCATTGGATTAGAGCTGCTAACGTGAACGACTCAAAGAAAGTAATCGGTTGTTAACTAACTTCCCGTTATTATTATTTTCTTTTATTTTAACATTCTGCATTCCGCTAAACGTTTTGGGAATAATGTTTTAAAAACATTCGAAAGAAGATATTTTGTTCATCCGAAATCAGTTTTTTTCCACCATTGTTAATTTTCAGCTCAGTAAAATAGAATGTCGGACGGACAAAAATGAGCATTTTCGACGCGTCCTTCTTTTTCCTTTTAATCAGTGTTCTAAGGCCGGAAAAATTATTTGTGACATTTGTGTTGTGCATGGAGCTGAAAGAACTCCTCCTGATTTGTGTTTATTGGTGTTGATCCCAAAGGCGAACCTCGTTCTGATCGTCTCGAAATTCCGAGACGGAACGGCGGGATTTTTACCATCGAGGTATTGAAAACCTTGTTGAACGTTGGAAAGAAGTTGTAAACAGCAAGGGAGGACACATTACTGATTAATTATATGGTTTGTGTTTTGAGAAACAAACCTTTAAAAAAGTTGTAAGAAACGGCGGGGATTGCCCACTCAATATGTTTAAGAGTTGAAGGCTGTGTAGCTGAAACTAGCATAAACCACAGTCTTAGATTTTAGCGAATAAAGCTTTGTCTGCCAGCAGTAAACTCTTCACTCAGCCTTCAAATACAGAAGTGTATCTTTATTAAGAAAGCAAACAAGTGTTTACTTCCTTTTCCTTTTCCAGTGAGTAATATTAAGGGGCGACTTGTCCCGTTCAGTTTTCGCTCCTCGTATCGAAGGCTTTCACGTGTCAAGTGCCATTGCTTTGCCACATGACGTAAAGATTAGATCCAGCCATAACACGAGATAGAAACGATTGCGTAGAGTGTGAGTATTCACTAGAAAAAGTATACAGGGTAGGCGAAAAGTCCTTGACACATTAGTAGTATGGCCACCACATCCACAAGTATGGCTACCCAGGTCTCCAGATTTAACTCCGCTTGATTTTTTCTTGTAGGGATATATCAAGAGCGAAGTCTTCGCTTCGAAAATGACCCACATTACACATCTCAAGACGCGGATCATTGAATCATTGAGAATATTCTACAATCCATCTTGACAAACACGCGTAATGAGATCGAGTATCGTCTAGATGTGACACGAGCTACGAAAGGTGCCCATATCGAAATTTGGTAACAAGAAACTCGTTCTGTAAGGGTAACTATTAAAATGTTTTTCTTATAAAATGTCATTCTATGGATTTTTGGTACTGTGGCGCCCTCTTTCGTCAGCACTTCGAAATTTTCTGTTGATAAATATTTAACATTCTATTAAAGAAGTGACCGCAAACTGAACACTTTTACGGCAATTTCTAATTTATATATTATTTTCTGAAATGTGTCAAGGACTTTTCGCCCACCCTGTATAGGCCTTGCGCAACCTTAAAATGCTAACTGTGGCAAAAGTTCTGTATCCTCTGGAACTTTTTTATAAGAATTACGAGATTCTCAGGTTATTCTTTAAACTCAAATTCGGGATTAAAGATTATTTTGAATCATAATATCAATATTTTTAAATTATTTCTTACAATGCTGATTGTAAGTAGTTATTACTGGCATAATATATGCACTTTTTCAAACGTTTCTAGAATCGGGCAGTACACCTGGTCGTTTAGGTAATTACAAAGAAAAGATGTCGGGCCATACGTGGTCTGAATTAGAAGAAAAGTATATGTCGCGACCTAAATTCATACTTTTACCAAAAGCAAACAGATGGTCATTCACGCTTATCACTTTGGATGTTCTATCGTGGACGAACCAACCAAAGTGAAAAGTATAGGTTTCCTTTCATTTTTTTCATCCAACATGCACACTAAAAATGAACGATGAAACAATTTGACCCCCCGATCAACTTTTGAAAGAAAGAGTCTCCCCGAAACATCTGATTAAAGATTATTTTGAATCATAATACCGATATTTTAAAATTATTTCTTACAAAGCTGATTGGCAGTAAATTCGAACAAACATTTTTTACTGTAACACATATCTCTTTAAAAATGCTACATTTATTTTTATATGTACCCGTATTATTACTATAGCTCTTTTAAACTTTTCGGAACTTTTCAGGGGCTGCAACTTTGCTCTTCAGAACTCTTTTGAACTTAAGAGTCTGGACTATTAGCTTAATCTTTTGAATCCCCCCGCCATGGCACTAAACAACGACCCTGTGGCAAGATATTTTGCAGAATCTAGATTTTCTACCCCTTTAGTTGAAATGTTGTTCTACGGGAAAAAACTCCCCGGAGAGAAAAAGTACACCTGTTGGAATAGGGAAGGAACCACTTGTATGGCATTAGACCCGAATGCCGACATTTGGTCTAAAGCATTCCATGGCACAACTGCTGACCAGCCGGCGTCAAAAGCTTCAGGGTTAGAACAAGATAAGTTTAAACATAATTTATTTTTTTCATTGTTCCTGGTGCCTTTGACAAATGAACCAAAATATCTGTAAACACGACTTGTAATTCACGATAAATATGCAAATTATAATATGATTTTTACTAAACATGCTCTAATTATACAGTTAAAAAATTTAACATAAGTAAGATATTCTGCTTCAATTTCTGTACAGTCAAAAGAAAGTTATTGCTTTGCTTTTGCAATTTTTTGAAGTGACATATGAAACCAAATCCAATTGCCAAAAGCGTGTTGTTCCATGTTTTCACTTCTGAATAAAAGTAAAATTTAGTTTTGATTTTTAAAGAATAGTTAGAGAGTTGCAAAACAGACATTCCAATGGTAAGAAAATATTCAAATTATACATAATAGCAAAATTTACTAAGAAAATTTATATACAGCATTGCCCGAATCAATGGTGATAAAATATGAAGGAGTGAATGATTGCCTTTCTTTCCCCTCCCCTCCTTGAGCTTCCTTAAAACTGGCAATCTCTCCAGATTTCAGGAATTTTAGCACAACATTAAACATAGCAATTACGCAAGTGCAATGCTGAGCATCATCACCAGAGACGATAGCAACAATGGGCACATATGTTCAATCTCCTCCGTTGCGTCTTTTCAATGATGAAAGCGGGCAATTGAAGCCATGCTTTAAAATCAGACACATTAACTGGTAAAAAATAACTCGAATTCATCTCTGATAAAATTATTTGTCGTACATATCGCTTCTCCTTTGAAACTTTCTGGGTCCACCAAGGTGCACAAACTACGGATGTCGAAAAGCAGGTAAATTTCTCTTACCAATCTAAGAGCCTCATTATTAGTTCAATGCTTGGAAACAGTGGAATTCTATACTAAAATGATCAGTATGCCGAGACGCAGCGTTTCAGTGTAAACGTCCATTAATCAAAATTTTTCTCTGATTATGAGTCTCCTAGTTGATCTAGAAACACTTGCCTACTTCTAAACGTTAATATTTTTTTCAAATCTGTATGTGGATTTCTTTTATTATTTTTGCGTCACAGCACAAAATATTCAAGTTCTTTTATGCAGATCACAGCTTCGGTAATAACGGATTTTTGTAATATGTAATACCTTAAAAGAGGAACAATTATTTTTCATCTAAAGAACTTACGTTTCTTCAAGTTAATAAAAAATTAATAATCAGAACTAAGACCGATCATATTCAAGAATATGCATACAATTTTTTAAATTGAATTACTATGACTCGAAACCCCTTTTCGAAATTTCTGATGAAAAAATATAGTTATTGTAAAAGGCTTTGGCTGCCGATTTTTACAGGACGAATATAATTTTTCAATCAAAATGAAGTTTATAAAGCTTCAATCATAAAATTTCCTTCTAATTATAAATACATGGAGCTAAATTAATACATACACATTAAAAATAAATTTTAATAATTAAATGACATAAAATACGCTTGCCCCATTATTGAAACTATAACAGCACCATGGTTGACAAATGTTTGTTTCATTGAAGATTCAGTGAAAATATTTTCCATGTGTGCTTCAGTGTGTTTTCTATTTAATTGCACAGTATAAAAAGTATTTCGAGTAAAAAGCTAACATCGTAGACTATAAGGAATTCATTAATACATTAAGAAATATTAATGTTTCCAAAGTATCTAAATCCGTTATTTGTGCAATATTGTTATAATTTTAGTCAATCTTGATCTTCTACAGGAATACATTCTTTGCATGTATGTGGCAGAAAACAATTATACATACTATTAGTATACAGTAGATTTTCCGTTAAATAAAATTAAAACAAATACTCTAGATATTTCACAGAAAAATATAATTACGTCTTGAATTAACCACAAATGTATTTCAGATAATTGCATTGAAAGAATTTCCCGTGCTGATTTTTTCCCCTTTAGTCTATCAATTTACCGATAATAAAAGGAAATATTTGGGTAATACGCCGTTAAAATGATGGAAATGAGATTAGTGGATTAAACTTAGTAATAAAGAAGCCGAAAATTTTCTTTAAGAAATCAGTGTAAAGCACGAAATCTAATAAACTATTAAAATAATTGATTCTTTCTTTTATCTCGGAAAAGAACAATTTTTGCTGAAATGTGATTACCTTCAGAATATCGCTTTTGGGGCTTTATATAGAGAAAATATCTGAACCGATGCAAGGAAAAAAAACATGATAATTATAATTTGAATGTCACGGTTTATTTATTAAATTAATTAACAAACTTAATATTATTTTTCATAGCATCACATTAGAGTTAAATGCATTTCTTTGTTTAACATCTCTTTAAAACTTAGTTTGAAGATTTAAATGGTGCGGATTTTCCACGAAATAAAGCAGTAATACAGTTTCACTGGAAAAATTCTTATCTACTTAGAAGACCACAAAAAACTATTTTCTGTCAAAATTAACATAATTAACAAATGAAATTGTCAGTTCATTTCAAAAATCTGTTATTTTTACGTATTAGCGCTTTATAAATTTTTCGCAATGTTATCAGTGGTTTAAATATTTTTTGCTACTGAGTTCATGAATTTACGCTATTCGTTAAATTTTAAGCTCAGACAAATATTGAGATTGGACTAATAATTGCATTGGTAACTTAATTAAAACTGGGCCTATATGAAACAAATATTATTAATAGCAATTAACATGTTGTGCACGCCATGTATTATTTTTTAATTGGAGTAACTTAATGAAAACACCTAGAATCTTCCAAATCGAATGCAACTTTTAATTTAGATTTTGATATTTGCAATCAGCGCCTTATTCAATAAACCAGAAAAAAAATTCATAACATTTTTCTCAATTGTTTGGCAAGGAGTAATGTTGTTGTTGTTGTTGCTGTTTGTAATGTCCTCTTTTAGATCGCGTAGTCTAGATCTTGCGGGCCCCATCGTGCCGCTGCCAAGAATTTTTTGTCGGTTTTCACCAAATGTCACGTGGATACGCATTAGAACCTCTTAGAATGTCCCACAAACAAGGCACCCCATCCTAGGCAGCTCATAAAAAAATCTACCTCTCCATAATTGGAGAGAGCTTGTACAGCTAATTAGAACTACCTGCAGGTATATAGCTTTTGATGTTATTTCTGCTTGATCTAACTGTACAGCATATTAAGCTGACAAGCATAAAAAAGAATATAATAACTTGTTAAGGTAACTACCTCCCTATGCTTTGGAAGAAGCTTTTGCAGCTAATAAGCACGAAATGCTTGTATATGGCTTGTCATGCTTTTGATGTATAAGCTAGGAGTATAGCATATGATGCTAGCTAACATTACTAAGCAAATAATAGCATGAAAATCTAGCAGACATAGCAAAAACTAGCAATAACTAGCCTATGATTTTTCTGAGATGAATTTTAAGTTAGATAGCGTTGCCATAAAAATACAGTGAAACAAACACATCGCGTGGTGATGCCAGATCCTCAATATAGAACGGCAATCATCGATATTGAGTGGTTTCATTTTATTGAGCCTCAGTTGGAAGACGATTTACTTAGCTCGGGGAACTCCTTGTACCCTCTATGGGTGCTAATTCAGATGAGGGACCAGAATCTGGAACAGCACCCCCAGAGGTATAGTTTGAACATGGAGGACACTGGGGCCGCTAAGGATTTTATGGTGGATAATTCTCGATCACGGATAGTCAAATTCTTCGGATAATCAGCCACAAGCCTCATTTCCTGCTACTACAAAAATAGTGTGTAAAAGAAGCGAGAATTTTTACACCTGTTCTGACTGTTCCTACACTATCGGGTTACAGGGACCTGTCAACCAATCACAATACAGTGCTTCCCACTAACCTATATTTACTAACTGGACTGAGGACTTCCTATTTTTACTGTGGTGCTTATTTGGCCCTCGCGGATGGATACAGTTTTCTAAAGTTTCGAAACGAGTAAGGCAGAAAGCTCGCCAGTTTCCATAGGGTCGTGCAATGTGTTATGTTATTTATTCGATTGCCTTATAAAATAAATTATTTGAAATTTATTGACAATGTCAATAAGTTGCTCAGCTTTCAACTGCACCACTCGGTGGTCGAAAGAGAACAAAATTGGGTTTCCCAGGTAATTTATTTTACATTCTTTTACACACATTATTGTTTTGTATTGAATGCACTTGTACGCAACTTGTTCTGTGCGTTTTCTGTGAAATGATTTTTAGAATTTTCCTTTGTGAATCATATTATTTATCTATTTTATATATAATTTGTGTACTACTACTGTTTGGTGCGAAACACAAACGCGATTTATTTCATGATTTACTCCGGTAATAAGATATTTCTCTTATGGATGTGTCAAAAATTGCAATACTTTATTAATGTGCAGTATTATTAAGCAAGAATCTCTAAAAAAAAAAAAAAAAAAAAAAAAAAAAAAAATCCTAAATTATTTTTATTGAGCACAGTCAACATAAAAAAAAAATCTTAAATTATTTTTATTGAGCACAGTGAACATAGAAAAAATATCCTAAATTATTTTTATTGAGCACGGTATTTGAGAGCGCGTAGGAAGATTTCCTAGAGTAGGTGTGATGCGGTCGCGCGGAAGCATAGCAGACGACATGGACGACAGACTACGTTATCCAGTTCAATAAATATAGATCAGTGGTGCTTCCTCCCTCTTTTCTACGATTTCTCAAACGAGGGTGTTGTCTTCAGAATTTCCAAGGACTTGGAATACATCCATCAAGGAAGGAGTGTATCTTTTGACAGGAAGGGAAACTCAAGCTTGCCGTGGAAAGGCGGACCTTGTGTGATAATCTCAATAAAACACCCATCCATCTTCTACTATCCGCTATCGAGAAGCAGATTTCGCTTGCAGCTCATGTGTCTTGAAAAAACACTGGTATTTCCGATAGGGAATCCGATATCGGAACAATTTCGACAGCCTCGTGCTAGCACATACAGGTGTTTTCTCGGATTGCGACGTCATGAGTCAAGAAGGCTTGATTTATTCGGTACGAAAAGCTTTCCGATCACATCGTGGTAGGGCCCTTGCTAACTTTTGCGCAACGTCCCACAGCAGTCAGTTCGAGAGAGGTTGTCACCCCTCCAAGCGTTAACCATGGGCGGCGCTGCTTCACTATAGTTGTTCTTACCGAAGCCAAGCTGAATGCCACTAGTCTATTGCGGGACCACGATTAATATTTTACATGTTTATTAAAATGTCCCTTGTTATCTTCTTAATATCGAAGTCAGACAAATTTATTTGATTTTAAGTGGCTCGGTGACACAGAATGTTTTATCCAGGAAAGTAAAATGTGCTTCCTTAACTGAAAAAAAAAAGACTCCTAACGTTGTTGACGTTGAAGATAATTGTTTCCACTCTTGAAGTGCGCCTTAACCGAATACTTTGTTAAAACTTAAAATGAAGTCAGATTTTTAAAGCATTGCTCAGGAATAAGTGTGTTTTGTATTACAGTATCAAATAGTAATGAGCCTGTGTTGAATAAAATAGAACCTCCTAAAAGGACTACCTGAGTAAATATACCACCTCTTTATAAGGACTAATCACTTTTGTGCAATTTCTCTTTACCACCTTTGTAAAGTGACCATATTTATAAGGTGGCCAGTTTTGTTCTTCCCGAGGATGGTGACATTAATCAGGTTCCACTCTATTTCAAATTTAAAAGTTTGAAATAAGCAAGATATGCACTGAAACTGAATTTATGGATTACCGCATGCCAATTATGCAGGTTTCCCACTAAGTCTTCTTAAGCTCTTTTAACTGCAGAGCAGCTTCAGCCACTGTCAAAAAGGCTGTGTATGGGTGCGGGGGTATAGTAAAGCGGCTGCGTGGTACTAGATTCGACCGCTTATAGTGCCATCCTGTGATAAAGGGTGGAATTATTATATCAATCTAGAAAACCTTATAAGATAGTGAATAAGAAAATGGCAGAGCGATTTACTATGAAAAGATAACATGAGGCATTTCAAAGTTAGAATGTAAAGACCTATTTGTAAATAGTTCATTCCCCATATTTTTATGTGTTAGACATTTATCCTACCTGAATTATCTTTCTTAAAAAAGTTTGCAAATTTCTAATTTTTATCTATTAAAAGTTTAGGACATATTCAACATACATATACAGTGGATCGCGCTAAAAAGTAATATATCTTACGTGAATGGGATATTATGCAACTTTTTCACGCGTAAATTATCTCAGAACCTTACGCGGACTCATAGAATTAATACGAGGCTCTCAGCCTATATTAAGAAGCGCAGGGTGTGACGGGTTAATATCATCCTCCTGGCTTGCTACTGAAAAAGAGATCCACTCAACGAAAGGTATTTCATACTCGTAGCATCACTGAAGGCGGAAGCATACACACCGCCCCAGTCTAAACCTGGATTTATGTATAACTTTATGTAGAAAATGGTTAAAAATGGTTTGACGGGAGTTCCTAAGTGTCTTAAGTAAGTCAAGTCTTCAATGCACTGCGGCATTCAGATTTCTCTTATAAAACATCTAAATACTATAAAAAGTCTTGAGTAAAACCACAACAACAAATATTTCGACCTTGTGATTAACCCATCAACGTCCAGCGATTCTATTTTTAGACCGTTGCGAAATTTGTAAGTTACTCATATATTTAAGCAGTAGTTAATTCCTAATTTAATTTCTTGAATAAAATAAATCTGATTTCAACAAAATACTGAGTGATAACAAATTTAAACGAGCATATTTCCCTGTCTTATTCACATTTTTAGAAAAAGATTTACGTTCTTCATACCACACAAATGTCGGAAAATTATTTATCACTGCTGGCATCAACATAAATTTGAAAATGTGCTGAAAAAAATTGGGTGCTAATGGGTTAAGAACACAGAGATTTTAAATTCCTTGACCAAACTAACAGTCAGAATTATATAAAAAAGGAGAGTCTTGAAATTTAAACAAATAACTTAGATCATAGGTTCCCAACGTGGGCGATAACGCCCCCTTTTGGGCGTTTGAGGCTTTTAGGGGGGCGGTAAAAGACCCAGAGAAAATTAGGGGACGTTGATATGGCACGGAGGGGCGTGGGAAGATTAACCATATATTGTCTAAAAAAGACTTAAAAATTACGCTGATAATATTTTAATAAAAATAAATTTTAATAAAAATACTTTTTAATATAATTAAGTATGCGTTTTGATTGTTCTCTGAAACTGTCAATTTATTTATTTAGAAAGCAATAGTTTATTATTTATTACTTCGTATTATCAAAACCCCTGCCTGTCCTTATAACAGTTAAGCTAAAACTTTTGTTCCTCTTTTTTAAATGAAGAAGAAATTCAGTAGCGTTTCAATTCCAACAATCTTCTATCTGTTAGTAATTTTTTTTTAAATTTAATTCTTGTTTTCACCATGCATTATGTACGCTCTTGTTCCTCTGGAGTGGGATGGGGGTGGTATTGAAGTAGTCACTAGAAAAGGTTCACCAGTTCAAAAAAGGTTGGGAACCTATGACTTAGATGCATGGATATACCCAGTAGAGAATCCTTTTGATATTTATTTATTACAGACTATATTACTGTAATTATATAAAACCTTATCTCAGACACTTCAACAAACTTAAATTCTTAAAACTGGTAAGGACTTATTAAGAAGCAAAACTTCACTCAAGCTAATATTAAACACACTACAAATTGTTTAAATAAAACTTCACAAAAATAGTATTCGAACTTTAAAATGCTAAGATAACAATTAGGTTTACGGAAACATTAAAACATTAATTCAAACTTTTAAATAGCAGAGATAATTTAGCTTTATGTGCACTGAACAAAGTATTTAATTAAATGAAATTATTTAAACGTCATTTTAAATTTAGAGTATGAAAACACTCCTGGCAGAGTTCTAAAAAGGGTCATTAAGGTGATTAAAAGTAGCGTTTTCATCTGCATTTGCGGCTGTTTCTCGTTTGTGGGTTTATCTCCTTGAAATGTTTCCATTTGTAGCCGGAATCAAAATAAATGTGTATTTAAAAGTACTTTGTTTGGTTATAATTATTAATATGTATATGTGTAACTTTGAATATTTTTATTACTATAATAACATGTATCTTAGATAAAATACATAATAAATGTCTCTGATGCAGCCAGGATTTTTTTAACGTATAACAGGTATTATGATTAGTATCCTTATTTAGTTTCTAGGGTGTACCAAAAAAACCCTTTTCTCGAACTTCGCTTACCCTTAGTGCTATTTTTTGGCCAAATTGCCTCATTAAAAAGTGTGCCAAATTTCAACTCGATTGGTTAAGGTCTTCGGTTGCATTGGACCTAAATTTTGAAAAAAAGCAAAGTTTTGAGAAATTTCTAAAAAATATAATAATTTTGAAAATTTCTTTTTAATAGCCCTGGCGTTTGCCTTAATTGACTCAATAATAAGTGTGTAAAATTTCAGTTCGATAGATTAATATTTTCAATTGGCGCAAAGAGCCTAAAATTTTCAAAAAAAATTTTAAAAAAGTAAATTTCGCTGACACTGTAGAGACGTTTAATTCCTTTAGTATTAATATTTTGTGCGTACATCAAGTCTCAATAACATTAATAACGTAAGAAAGGTGTTTGTTTCCATTTCTTACTTTTCTGTTGTTTGCAGCTCTTCGCCATTTTTAGAAAGTTTTATTTTATTTTATTTTATTTTTACAAAAACAGCCCAGAAATCACACCAGGAGGAGGTGGCTACATTTCAAGATCCGCCCATGCATATTTTAATTGCATGCTCTATAATCAAGCTTTTCCACTGACACTAAGGCGTAGTTCTATATTCTGCCTCAGAGAAAAATTTTGGAATATGCTTGCGAGATTTCAATGTTGTCAGAATAAACTTATACCGCTCCTCTTTACCACATACGGACGCTGCTATCTCAATTACAAGTTTCACACATCTTTTGACTGCTTGTGTATGATCCGGAAAAGCATGTGATACCTTCTTTCGGATTAGAAGCTGATTTCATGTTATCCTCAATTTGTTTCAGACGTAAGTGTCGTGTAAGTGAAGTCCATTAAGTTACATTTGAAACAGTCAATCATGTCCATGTAGTTGCCAGCAACGATATCAGTATCCGGTACTATGTATTCCCGAATGGTATTAGAACATGAAGACGTGTATGCTCCTACATAACATTTAACGTCAGGAAATATTCATCATGCGTTGAAGGAGGCCGATATTTCCTTTTCTTTTAACTGCTTCCAGCTGCGTGCATGTCAAATACAAAAATATTTCAAAGACACAATACAAAATGGTTTTGTCAAAGACAAAATATGCCGCTCCTCTTTACCACATACGGATGCTTCTGCCTCAGTTACAATTTTCAAACATCTTTCGACTGCTTGTGTGTGAGCCGGAAAAACATGTGATACCTTCTTCCGGATTAGACGCTGATTTCATGCTATCCTCAATTTGTTTCAGACTTAAGTGCCGCGTAAATGCGGTTCATTTAACATGCATTTGAAGTATGGCTTATTTATAGGTATGGCTTGGAGCTTTATCCTGATGGAATTTAACACAGTGGAAATTGTTTGGGTAAAGGGATGGAATTTCCTCTTTAAAAATAGGTGTTAGAGCATACTTCTGATAGTAATCCGAATTAATTTTGACATTTTTTTCTACTTTCTTTATTGTAAGTTTTCCGTTATAAGAAAATCCAGTAATAACCATAAAACCTTTAGAAAAACTATTCCTGTATTCTCTAAACCAACGTGTTAAGTCTTTTTCTCCTCTTTTGTGGTAGTAAATCGATCTTTTTCTATTGCCGTCGGATAAATGTATCCAAGCTTCATAAATTGTAACTACCTATTTCCAATTTTCACCCACCAAATAATTTTCATACAACAATCTACAGATAGTCTTACGCCGAGACACATGTTTTGGCGTTACGCGATGAACATCGTGTTTTTTTTTTCTTCGATTAAATTTAAATCTGATTTTATAATTTTGTTCATAGTTCCTACAGAGATATTTAAAGATTTTGCGATAGTTCTTTGGGTAGTTGGATTTTCCTTTAAAACATGAGATGCGACTTTAGATTTAATAAGAGGTATACGTATCTTTGTTGGGTATACATTTTTTGCATTTTCTCCAGTGAAATATAAACTTTGACGTTTCTTTCCTTTCATATTAATGATGTCACTTATTTTACGTGTATAAATATTAAAACCGTGATTTTATCTTTTTTTAATAGTTGAATAAGAAAATTTCTCTTCGGACAGCGCCAAAATATAGCATTCGATCCATTGTTTGTTTTTCAGCGACATTTTAAAGCAAAGAATATTTTTAATGCTGCAGACGATAAATAAGCCTTATTGCAATTTGATGCCATTAACATTTTTATTTTCAAATTATATTTAACTTCATGGAGAAAATCAAAATCGTTACAAAAATGTGTGAACACCCTCTGTAGTTACAACTGTACATGATCTATTCATTAGCTCAATTGAAGATTGGAAAGTGAGATAAATATCGATTACAAAATTTGATCAGGACATACAACCTAATGAAACGTGAGTTAAATAAAGAGTGCAAAATGTGCCAACTGTTTGCGATAAATCACTCCTTGGGAGGGCCCAAACCAATTGTTCAATCATTTCAAACCAATCATTTTGGGATTTGTACCTTCAAACTTTTGCTCATATAGGTTCAGACTCAATTTTTACTGCTTATTCGATAGCATTTTTACACATTAGTACCCTCTACTATAGTATAGCTACAGCTTACATGTCTGTTCTGCTTTTCAGCATATTTTCCCAATACTTAGTACATGTTGTGTATGTATATTATAGATAAAAAACTCTCTTAAAGTTACAAGCTACGTGACGGAAGTCAGTGTGATGATTTTGGATTACAGACTTCTCATGAAACACTGAGACTGTCAATTTCTAGTTAGATATTACGTGACGGAAAACAGGACGATGATTTTGGTTTTTAAATTTTGCATAAAATACTGAGTATTACCCTAAGAGTAACGATTTGTAATTGAATATTACGTGACAGAAAGATGCACGATTATTTTGGCTTTTAGTTGGTTAGTTTTGGTTAAGGGATGCACGAGTGCTACCTGCATAAGGAGAGAGATGTCTCGGGGGGGGGGGTCGGTTTTAAAGTTCCAATTGGTATTCATATTACATCTGGGGAAAACCGCCCAATACTTCAGGCCATTAGATTGTCAGACGCGAAGTAATCCAGAACCCTAGACCTTCACAATCAAAACATCTACCAGTGTTTTTTGTCTTATCCACTTGGACCTTAACGAGCATTTTGGTTTGTGGAGTTGGCATAAAATATTGTAAATTTATAGTTGGATATTACTGGATGGAAGCACTAGGATGATTTTGAGTTTTAGAGCTGGCATAAAATAGTATAAATCTTATTGATACTAAGAATTTATAGACCTTTTTAGTGTTTATGTGTGGAATGTGTATAATAAGATGAATTGGGGCATTTGCTTTAGTATCGTACAAAGAAACAAGGAAAGTTCAGTCGCCTTGCAATGAATATTTACATCAAAAACGTATAGAAGCAGTTAATATATTAAAGAAAAATTGTTATATAATTAAATATTTCATATTTTTTAGAAGTTTTTATTGTTAATCTCATTATGCAATTTTATAAAGTATAATACACTAACAACATTATTTGTAGTTTCTTTAAAATAGTCACATAATAATCAGAACGAACGGTAACTACAATGAAAATCTTTTAAAATTCTCCTGACTATTGTCCACAATCCAAAAGCATAAGGAAAAATATTCTTTCGTGCAGAAAAACTGTTAGAAACACCAAAAAAGATCGATGTTCATAATTAAACCTTGGTGAAGCAGCAATTTTTGACATAAATAATCTTTTATTTCAGATTAATTTTCTATTAAGATATGGCTACTTGAACGATTGCATCTCTCTATTATTTGTAGAATGTCTCAGATAATTTACTTTTTCCTGTTAATCAAGGCATATTTGTCCTACAGATACATCCTCATCCTGACACTATATTTAAATTCATACTTTTATGTTTCTAAAATGTAATTTTTGAATTCCCTAACGTGTACATCCTGAATGAAATATTAAATACCTCACGTATGCTTCTGTTAAAACTCGCATTATACATATCTGCGATTCAAAGTTTTAAATTACGGTAATGTGTATTTGTACAACATTAAGTAATAAGTTTGAACGTTGTTGAAATATTTTGAAAATCTAGATTCTAGAAACCATTAATTACAGCTAGCTGATGCAGTAGTGAGATAGCTGGAGTTATTTTGAATACATATTTGTTTAGTTTGATGCTTTCTGTAAAGGTGTTCAGAAATTTTAATAGTGATTGAAAAGTTATTTAAGAATTAAAAGCTCGAATATACAAATTATACCGATTTGATGATTGAATGGCAAATATTACGAAACAAAGTTATATAACAAAGTATTATGATTTAAATCTGTCGCATGCTTTGGATATTATTTATTAAAATATGTAATGATGGCAATTAAAGTTTGCAGGGGAAAACCTTAATCTGGAATATAAATGCATTTTGGGTTTTTTAACCCCTTTTTTAAATGTATTTGAAAAAGTCTTTAAATATTTGCACTGTTAAAAATTGTTAGAAATATTACATTTACTGGTTGCATTATCTCGATGGAGTACTGAAATTTTAATTTTAATATACGCATAATTTTATGGCTTTTCAACCCAAATGTGTGAGAAACCATCTATAGTGATCTTCTAAGCAGCACCAACTTTGGTAAATGCATGTGTTTCTGTTTTTTTTTTTTTGCAACAGTTATTACAGCGGATATGATTAACTCTGGCGAAGAAAAAACACTGAGTCTCTTTTTTCCTACACAAACTATCATTGAAATTTCTCATGATTTTAGCTGCATAAAAACTGAACGTTACATTACGAAACGGGGTAAAACTTTCATTACATTATACTCTCTATTGCTAGAAGAATAATATATCTGCTGATTCGTATGGCATAGTTTTTTAGAGACTACAGTTTACTGTATAATGCTAAGAGTCACATAGGGGTCTTTTTATATGAAAATTTGGTTAGTAAATTAGTCATAAAAGTTAAAATGTAGCAATCTCCAAAAAGTACACATAGCAGATATTCATTTGAGAACGAGGATATATTATACTGATGTTTTAACAGAAATGTTAACTGTTACTAACGAGATTAAGAAAAACAAGCAGTTTTAATTAATCATGTGATATTTCAATTATAATTTTTTCTAACAATATTAAGTAAATGTAAATTAAAAGATTAGAGTAAAAAGTTTAAAACAAAATGTTTTGTTAAAGGTGCCAAGAATATTACTCTGCGATCGTACTTATACAGTTTAGGTATATTTTTAATACTTTCGTTTACTTTTATTCCCAAATATTCAAACAAATTAATTAGTAAGAGTCCAGTTAACATAATTAAACCAGTTTTTTGGGAAATAAAAATAATGATTGAGTTTTAAATTCCGTAAGTACATTTTTAATAAAATCCCAGTGGATTTTTTGCCTGAGGACTAAGTGTTAAGCTTTATGTGAATTTATTAATCATTGATTTTCCCAATTCTGGTTTATTTAATCAATCGCTAGATATTCAATAGTTTGCATGATCTTATCAAGTCTTATCCAAAAGCTTGGGCATTTTCAGTCAAGTTTAACTTAGTAAATTAATTTCATGAAAAGTTTCAAATAAATGCAATGATTAAAGAATAATTGCTCATTTAAAAACTTCCAACTTAAAATAGCATTTCATTTAAGTAAATAAATCGCATTTTTAAACAAACAATAGCATGCATGTAAGTATTACTACGCGCGGAATTCATAAACTGTTCATCTGTATAGTTTTTTTGTTACGGATAGTTAATTTAAAGAGGTATTTATGCACTGGTATTTTTTTACTCTTGTATGAATTTCTAGGGTTTTTTCAGTACAATCTAGAAATAAAAGTTAGTATAAACTAATTAAAAAAGTTTTTTCAACAATGTTTAATAATTGAATTCTTACCTAGAATCACAAATCTTTTATTTTGTAAAATCAAATTATAATGCCTTAATCAGTCGAATCTTATAAGCCCAAATCTAAGATTTCTTTTTAATATACCAAACAGAAAAAACAATTAGTTTTATAGGTAAAATAAAATATAATACAAAAATTTTACATTAAAATTTTTTACGTTGACGGGAAAAAGGGGTTGAACCTACCAAAACGTCTATGCGTTTCTATACGTATGCATATTAATAGATATTTCGATCTCAGATATTATCTTAGCTGAAGTAACACATACTACATTTTTTTACTTACTCGTGTATAGAAATTAACATTTTAGTAATATTTATTGCATTTATGGTGTTTTAAAAATTTAGTTTAATTTTTCTCAATATTTCTTGAAATTGCATATACTTCAAAACAACTTAAATGTTTATCTAAAATCACATAATTTTTCACACAGGTACTGAAACTGTTACATTATCATCACACATTTTAAGATCATGTCTAATCATAAAAGGTTTATAATATTAACCTTTAAATGATATGACTGAAATTCT
Source organism: Cheiracanthium punctorium (assembly GCA_038373885.1). Taxonomy (NCBI): domain Eukaryota; kingdom Metazoa; phylum Arthropoda; class Arachnida; order Araneae; family Cheiracanthiidae; genus Cheiracanthium; species Cheiracanthium punctorium. The sequence continues at coordinate 98,472 of JAWZYV010012446.1, forward strand.
CTGTATATTTTACACTACCGTATACAAATTAGTTAATATACATTTCCAAAAAAAAATCTATATATTTTCGGAAATCACAATTTAAAATCGCAATATGCCTTAAAAATGTAAGTAATATCATATTTATCCAAACTCGTCTAATGTCCAAGTGCAGCTAAGTGTTATAGATATTAATCTTCCAGAGTTGTTGCTGTTATAATATTTTATTCTTCAATTATTTACATCCCAATTTAAATATTTATCATAACATTTCAGGCAATTCACTTTTAGGTTGAGCGTCTATTGCCATAATAGAATGCATTATATTTTTCGTAAAAAATAAACAGCCTTAACCTGACATTTTTCGACTTATTATGATGAAATGTATGCATATATCTTCTTTTCGGGAATTTTGTAATCATACTCTGAATTTTAAAGCATCTTTAAAAGTTTTCTAATGAAAAAATGCTCTAATTTATTTTAACGACTATATCATTAAGCGTAACGACAATTGTGCCAAAGGGTGGTTTTAATGCAGTGAATCAATACGCTTCCTTCTGCATTTTAGTTGGCTTAAGTAAACATATTCAGGAGCTTCTTTTAAAACTGCATAATGAGCTATGCCATACACATGAAACTATTAAACTCCTCTGGTCTTTCAATGAAGAGTGATAATCAAAAGCTTTAAGGATATTATTTCAATACTTCAGAATTTGAGTTTACATTACCTTCGTCACAGAATAATTAATGTTATGCATAAAAATGGGGTTCATATTTCATTAATACAACATGATCGTTAAATTAAAATCATGGAAAAGTGACAGAGAATAATAGATAATCTCGAAGAACTTATATTAACCTTCGTTACGAAATACTTTGTGAATTTCAAAATTAGACTCAATGTTATAAATATGTATATTTTGCTTTCTTCTTTTAATTCTTGATCCTAGCAAATAAAATAATAACCTGAATGCTGCTGAATTAAGAAAAATAAAATAAACATCTCTATTTTAATGCATTGTTTCATTGTAAAAACGTTTTTTATCTTAACAGTATTTTTGAATTAATTACTTAAAACCTTGCAACATTTTCCCTAAAAGCATGAATAGGAAAAAAAGTAATAGTAATAACTCAATAAATTTTACAATAAAATGTGTACATTTTAAAATCTTACATATTTATCAGGTGTACCGGAAAGTAATGTCGTTGCTTACACAAAATTCAAAGAAATAAATTTTCAATAATTATTGAATTACAAAAAGCTGTGCCTAGCAGAGCACTCGTATTTCTTAAAGTTTTAAAGCGAGAATTTTATAGGTAACTTTTTTTTTATCTCAAGATGAATGGCCACCCTCTCCCTTTTTTCTCGTCTACTCTCCTTGGAGGATTCCATTAAAAATGTTCTGATAAAAAGTACTGTTTTGTTACAAATACTGTTTTGTTCCTAAAAATGGATAATTTTTTGGGTATTCGTGAGTATTGTATTTACAACAAGAATTTTATGGATATCTCTTTTCTTCTTTGAGATCGAGCAAGCTATGTGAAAAGAACATTTTGGCCCCCTATCCCCCCATTAGTTGCGAATTTTGGAAAATGCTCTCTTCTCTAGCGCCTATGCTATAAAACTCACGTACCTGCCAAATTTCGTATTATAAGTTTCAGTAGTTATGCATAGGCAAAATAGACATACGAAAAAACGACAATACTTTCCAGTACACCTAATATTAACTAACAAATATAAAAGCATTGTAATTAGTATATTGGATAGTTATGCTGATTGAGAATGGAGTTGATCGTCTACTCCTAGAGCATTTCTTGCAATTTTTAAATTAATTTTATGATATTTATTATACTTTTCTACCTTTTTTAGGATGTAAAAAAGGCATCGTTCATGCGTCTCTGTGCTTTTGTTTCATCGGACAACTAAAAGTAAAATAGCCTAATTTTAACCATTTATATAAGGCGAGTTTATGTGCAGAGAGTCGAAAGTACTTGGGATTTTTCTGGCCCATTTGTAGGGATTAATTCATATATTTTCCCTCTACTGTAATATTCCACGTGAAAAAAGGAGAAAAAGTTGTAAAAAAAACATGATATACATTTTTTCCTCAAATGAAAATAATTCTCCATAATGTTATACATCTCAATTGCATAATTTCAAAACCAAATGCTGCTAACACCAAAATTGGGAAGAAGGTTGTAAATGGTATCACAAGAAGGTAGGTGTTCACTGTGACTGCCATCATATGTCAAAATAGATACAACATAGGAAAAAAAAAAAACTCGAAGAGAATGCAAAAGCATATCACTTGATCAGTTTGACACATAGTGTAGAACAGAACCTATTGGGTTGGGGCAGCGAAACTGAACAGTGTGTTCGTAGGCGCTTCTGGGTAATCGTCAACCCGAAGTTACACGATTCCAGATCAGAAGACCAAGACTGTCATGTGAGCGGGAAATGTTTGCATAAAAAGCGATCAGCTCTAAATGTGTCTTGGAACAAATGCTTCAACCTGGAAAAGTTAAATCTTCCTTCAACGAACCTGCTCCGCCAACATGGTAATAAATATTCAAATGTTTCAACTTCTATCTAAATTTGGTAACCCTTTAGCTAAGCCGGCATTTTATTTCAGTAGTTCAAAAATAGCCAGGCATGTAAGTAAAATCTCACTTTTTTTAAAACTTCAGATCTTATCTATTTATGCATATATCATATTTTATTTTCCATTTTATTATTTAATTTTTATTACGCCTTTCATATTTCTGAATTTGTGCATTATCACTATTTTATGTGCATTTTCTCCTAGCACTTCCGAAAGTGATGCAGCTACAAGAAGCAAGAAGTGAAAGCGTGCTAAAATGCCGATTTTTTAAATCGCGCCAAGCAGGGTTGTAAACGGCGTCTTTTTTCCAAAAAGCATGTGATTTCGGTACATAAATACAAATAAACTAATTATGTCAAATCCTTCAAAAATTTTATAACACCTCTTTTCAAGCTGTACTATGCACAGTGTTAAGAGGTGCGGGTGCCTAAATGTGAGTGGTAAAACAAAAAATTTATTTTAATTTAAATTTAACTGAATTTCAGTGAGAATGCTGGTAATTAAAAAGTAAAAATTTTAAACATGAGGAATAATAAGTACTAAATTACTTCCAGATAAAAAGTGCAGATTATGGAAAGCCCTGGCCAAACTGAGGAACCTAAGTTTAGCCTGTTCAAAATATTTCTTTAAGAAATTTCTACAATGATACTCAAGGTACAGAAATACCAATATTCTACACTGAATTAAGGCACCCACACCTCAATGTATAGTGGTAATATCATTGCGTTGTGAAAATAAAATAATTTAATCTATACAATAGCCATGCAAACTAGAGGAGCTCACCTGGAAATAAGATTAAAGGATTGTCATTTTCTCCACTGTCTCCAGCTGAAAATTAAACAGCATGCAGGGAGACAAAAAATTACTGATTCATTTTGGTACCAACTTTCTTTATTAGAGGATATTTGAAAAATAATTTTCTAGATTAAATAATTTACACCAATTCAATATTCACCTAATTTATCATTGAAATTTACTAACATATAGAAACATTTTCAAAGTACCTTACATGGAGCACACCATATATTCGCTCCTCATCGAGAAACTTATGAATAATATTCAAATTTATCATCATTTTCAAACAAATGCATGGATTCAAAGTAATTTGCATATCTTAACTAATTAATTGCTGATGAAAGTTCACTATTACAAATTAATTATCATGCTGATTTTTGCAGTTATTATTACTAAAAATAATAATCTCAATTGACACATTATTACACTACCATATTCTATTCAATTCAGATTTCTACACATTTTCATAACAATATTTCTCATGTTAATTTACAAATTTAAATTTTACTGGAATCACTTCCATATTTTTCTTTGAAGGAGAATAAAATAGCATTTATAAAGTTCTACATTACCACCGATGCCCTTGGCAGTAAATCAAGCTTTTAACACGTATGCACATCTTAGCTGGAGAAAATAGATCATCAAAGTGATTCGTTCAAGCCCAGGAAGATTAAACACAAGTCTTTAGTACGTATGCACACCTTAGCAGTTGTCACATGGACAGATCCTTTGGTAGAAATAAAGCGACATCAATTCTGTCATATTTTTTATGTTGAGTCAACACTGATTAATAATTTTTCTTTACCGCAGAATTCTTGTAGTACAAATCATCGATGAATATAGATAAAAAATGTAGAGCCTCAGCCGCTTCGGAGCAGGACACAAATTTTTTTACGATGAACACATCTATATTCGTATAATTTGAAGAATTTTTTTAGCAGTATTTAACATCTCTTCGTCTTCATGATTTTATATAAAAAGGTCTTCTTAAATAGAAAAAGAAAACGTAGAAAATTGCAGCGAGGCGGGGGATGCCCTGTTCGTGCAGTCATCTGCCTGCCAACGAACATTCGAAGAAAAAATGTGGGCATCCCCGCCTAAAAAAAAACATGCACCTTCACTTCACATTTCAAAACGCACAACTGCTTCAACGAACTTTTTTCGAAAGCCGTTGCCACTGAGAGTGGAGGAAAAAATTTTTCATTTTCCGCTGAGTCATTCCCCTGACTTGGGTGATCGGTGAACAGAACCAGTTTCGCTGCGTCGTGACGTCATTCCTCTTGCTCTGAGATGAAGAGGAAAGGAGAAAAGTTCACGCAGGAATTTACTGTGATTCTAGTGGCAACCAGACAGCTTTGTTTACAAACAATTTTACGGACGTGCGAAGTTGTTGTGTTTTTACTTGGATGTAATATGCTTCCCATTTTTTTTTGTTTGTTACACTACAGTGTAACACACAGTAATAAATGATAAACCTGTATCGGATACGAAAATTTCAGAAAAAGTCTTAAAAATCGCAAATTTAGCAGGATGTGTCATTCTTCGAAAATTTTTGATGCGCAATACGATTTTTTTTCAGAAAGTTTTCTAGAGGACAATGTTGGTTCATTTATTACGGAGTATGCAATACATTCATGGTGTAACACAATTTATGAAGACTCATTGAATTTTTTCCAGTCCATGGCGCAGTTAGTTTTTTTTTTCCTTTGTGTATAAACTCTGCGAGGGAGATCTGTTTCTTCGAAAACAACAGAAATTTGTGGTCATTGTTTGCTTTTTGGTTCATTGGTGCACGCAAGCCTCACCGCCACAACAAGGCAAGAACACCATCGTTGATGGTCTTCATTTTTAAGTAGAGTATATTATATGATGTCATTAAGATACCTTAAGAGCGTATCTTACTTTTTAAATGTAACATATTAGTATGCTTACAGATATACATTTAAATGTCTTACAGTAGATGCTTTAATTTTATGTCTTTCACGAATTTCCACGAAGCGCCTTTTCTTGATGAAGTTGTATTATTACAATGCATTATGGAAAACATTCGACACTATTCTGACATTTTTTACTTGAATTGATTTAGAAAATTTATTGTAATTTCAGGTAGATTAAATTTTAGCAAAGTATAATTTTAAAATTACACAACATTAATATATAATAGAAGAACCTCGTTTTAATGTATTTTAATGTGTTCACACAAAATTAAAAGTGTAAAGAAATCTCTAGGATGCTCAAAGATTAGGCAATTAATTACTACTTCGTGCTTAAATAAATTATTGCGTGTTTTGATTCTTCACTAAATATTTTCTACATCGGATAAATCTCCATCAGCGGCTAATGAATGCTGCGAAAAATTCGATATTTTATTTCTATTTAGTGGTGATCAAAAGCTGGTCATATAAGTTAATAATTAAAAATATATCCAGTTATATGTATGGTTTGAGTAATCAAGTGCAAAATAGCTTCGAAGGTACTGCATACTCTGTATCGACTGGTGACTCTTCCGAATTCCGGAAAGGATTTCATGTTAGTTTGATAATTAAGTTTCGCTAAGCTGAAAATGCCACAAAAAATGATTGTGTTAGTTTCCGAGAAAGCATAAAATACATGAAATGTGAGCAAATAGAATTTCGAGTATGTGAGGGTTGCCAGTCTCATCTAAAGCTACGGACGTTTAGAAAAGTTAAATCGTGTGGATGGAGAAATACAGTTGATGTAAAAATCTTGAGAAATAAATATATATATATATTCCTTTTTACAAATATGAAAATTATTTTATATCTGCTGATATATACTTTAATTGCATATTTATTTATTTACTAACTTATTTTAATTGCATAATTTGAGCATCATATGCTGCTGCAGCGAAATATGGGAAATGCCCAGAGTTAAAAACATTAAGGAAAGGAATATGAAAGAATGAAAGGAAATTTCCACAGAGAATATTAAATTTAAGGGAACTCTTCTGTATTGTCTGTCCATAAATTTGACATGTCTGCTATAAAGCCTAAAATTTTACTCAGGAGTATTAAATCTCGCGATGTTTCAACGAATAGCTTTCAATGACATTAGTCAAACAGTCTGTGAAAACAGATGATTATTTCAAGAAGAATTTGCTGAAATGTGATTTCCTTTAGATTATCATTTTTGAGTTTTTTTTTTTTTTAATAATAGTTATTATAAAGGCGCTAGTAAAAAATAGGATTGAAATCTGAACAGCACAGATTATTTATTAAATGAATGAATTAGCTTAATATTATCTTACATATCTTTATTATCTTATTAAATGCTCTTCATTATTCAACATGCGTTTGCAAAACTAATAGCTTTCAATGTAATTTATGGAATTTAAAAAATAGGATTGAAATCTGAACAGCACGGATTATTTATTAAATGAATTAATTAGCTTAATATTATCTTACATATCTTTATTATCTAATTAATTTCTCGTCATTATTCAACATGCTTTTGCAAAACTTAATTTCATAAGATCCAGCGTTTGTTGTGATTTTTTATCGCTAAATAAATAGCATTTATTTGTAAGAGCAATATTCTTATCTTGTTAACGAAGCTAAAGAGCTATTAATTATCAGAATTAACATTGATAACAAAATAAATTGTCGAATTGTTTCAAAAAACAATTCGAAGTGAAAATTAGTTTCTTTTGCCTTTTTTTTTTTCCTCAGCGTTATCATTGCTTCAGATAATTTTATGTGCTAAGAACATAGACTAAGCCAACCAGTGTATTAGCATTTTGTATACATTTAAAAAAATAAGTTTTTAAGTGTTTTCAAGTCTATGTGGATTGACTGTAGTGACTTCCTCCAATGCAGTAGGAAGGTATTTTGCACCTCATCAGTTAACCTGGACACACGTCCTTGTCTTTAAAAAAATGATAATTTATTTTTACGTGTAAAGCTAGAAAAGTTATAAGTACATTAATATCTATTTGCTTATTTAGATTAGAATGAATTATTTTTATTATTTTTAGTTATTGTGCAATAGATTAATTAAATATGAACCTGGATTGATTCATACATTGTTGCATAAATGGGCTTTCAGTTAATTGGGTGTTTAATAACTGGTTAGAAAAATGCCGCAAAACAATTGAATACGGGTTTATTTACTGTTATATTTCTCAGATCTCATGAAGAAATACAGGATCTAAATTTGGTAAAATGGATACTACAGATTATTATTTCTTTATTTTAATTTTTACTTGCAGTCTTTTTATGAACTTAAAATGACTAATTTTTTAAGACTATTTCTTGTCGTGCTAATTAGATCATATTTTTACTCTAGAAAAACAAAATTTGATTTTATGCATTGCTTATAAAATAAAGAATTACAAAAGTCTCAAAGAAATTTCATTTTTAAGTGAAAATCTCACATTTTCATTCAGTGGGAAATGTTGTGTTTATTCACTGGTCAGAACTAACGAACCAATCATTCACTAGGATTCTATAACACTTTTTGCTTGAACTTACACAAAAAAAGGATGTCTTATAAGCTTACCCATTTATTAAGAAAGTTTCATACAACAAGTAATACGTTTACACTGATAAATAACTAAAGCCGCATTTAAAAATGTATTATGATTTTTTTTAAATGTGCATTTGCTGATCGGTTTTTCAAGTTGAGTATTTACTGCCGGTTCTTGTACAATGATTTAGGCTTTTAGATATAAAATCCTGTAAATTAGATCAAGACTAACAACATGTAATCAGCTATTACGTAAAGGAAGTTTTACGATGATATTAGATTTTGGAGTTGGCATAAAATATTACATATATCGCAGTGGATTACATATTGTATATACACTGCGAATTAGACTAAGAGAAACAACTAATAGAGTTTTATGAATGATTATTAGGATGGATCGAAAAAAATTTTTTTTTCGAAATCGTTATCTCCTGAGGTCTCAAAAATTGTAAATTGATATAAATAAGACATTTTTAAAATTTGAATGTTTTACGACAACGTCTTGGAATATAGAATTTTTTTTAAATATGACTTCTTTAAAAAATCGACCAAAAAATACTTTTCCGAATTATTAGGCTCCCGAGGTTTTAGAAGTTTTAAACTGTTATGAATTAGACGTATGCAAAATCCGGAGGGGCTGTGACAACTTCTAGGAGTTGCACATCGAGCTTGAAATCTTTAAATATCTGAAAAATATGCGTTTTTTGAAAAAAATATATGTAGAAAGCAAAAAATTATACATTTAATGAATTAGTCCCGGTGAAAAATAGTCAGTTCGCAGCTCTAGTACAACCGCAATCGTAACTACATTACCCATGATTCACCTCGTTGATTTGCCTACTATCCGAGTCCTGCCCGTGCTAGCCCAAGCACCCAAGTATTGAAGACTGCGTTTTAATGAGCAATGTAAACTCATTATGAACTTAAAATGACTAATTTTTTAAGACTAATTCTTGTCGTGCTAATTAGATCATATTTTTACTCTGGAAAAACCGACTTCAAATTAAACCGCGGCATTTTATGTCAAGTGTAATAATCTAGATCCTATGAGACCACCATCTGATAGATTGATAGAGAGATTTCGGAGTGGCTGTTTGCTGGAGTGAAGAAGCTGGCAAATACAACCTTGAAGCGATTTTGTTACATTAGAGAACTGCGTTTCTAGATTTTGGATGACGCTTTTGTTCTTTCCAGAATTCGATGATTCACCACCACCACCGCCAATGCATCTGAGGATCTCAAGATCAATGGATTTATTGTCTAACTCTCCCAAATTTCCAGTGACATTAGGGATGGAAACTGGCGTCTCGCAAAACAGCCTAAAAACTTTGTCTCGTCTCGCAAAATCTCTATATCATAATGTTAAAAATGTCTGTCTCGTCTCGCAGAAAAGTTGTAAATCTCTGTCTCGTCTCGCAAAATCGTCTCGTGTCCATCCCTAAGTGAAATTCTTAAAATCAGATGGTGACACATGGCCAAAGTATGTTGAACTAGATTAGATTATCAGCGAGATGTGCTCCCAAGTGTTCTTTGTGGCAAACACTTGGGTGTAATTTGCCGTCAACAAATTTTTTCTATGTATGTGGTCTGGTCTGTTCTTCCTCCTATCAAAGCATAATCCATGCGAGTCATCTCAGCCTTCCTCTATTGTATGGGTCGAGAATCAGTTGAGAAGGTTTCTCTTCATCTGCATTATTTCTGATTTCTAGGTTGTGAAATAAAGTTGATACCAGAGTTGTTGCTTCCCATTCCGTAATAACTTTGTGTTGCAGATTTGTGAAAGCAGAGAATTTTATTCTAACTTGGTCGTTTTTGAACGCATTTTCCAAAGTGTCGGTTGATAGGCATTCAGCTTTTTCTTCAGTATTTCCTATTTCTCTTTCGTTATTTTCTCCTCTACATACACTGGATATTGGACACACACGTCTCTACATACACTGGATATTGGAACTTTCACCTCTTTCTCCAACAATCTCACAATTTCTCTTTCCAACCTTTTAACTTTTCTCTCATTCTCCATAAACCTGTCTTCTTTTCAGTTCCATCGATTGTCACATATGTAACTTCCCTCTGGTCTGCCAATGACTCCCGTTCTGTATAAGACATGAACTTCTCTGAGCCACACCTGCTCCGGGAAAAGCCAGTATATTTTGAAGTTGCGATATTCAATAGCTGGATAAGAGAGAGTTTTTCCCACTTTCTTCATAAGCAATTCCTTATGTCCGTCTCTAACGTACGATTTATTTAGCTGCTGAGCTTGCTCGCGACCTTTACTAACTATCTTTTGAAGTATTTGAATTGGCACAGTGGGGGTCCATTATCCAAATTTCCTGTATTTTGATCGCCACAATTAAGGTTATTTCCCCTTCCGGTTGATCCTGCCCTTTACTCAGAACTTTTTCTTCTTAAGTACAAAATAGTAATATAGAAGTACATCTCCTCGGGTTTGTGACTTCGTACAAGGTAATTCTTTCGATATTCCCAGCTCTTCTAAGAACGCCGATTTTGTTCAATATCTTGTAGCAGCGAGTTTCACTTTATTTAGGATCGTATCAGTGCAAGGCAACCACCCCTTAGTTTTTTTAGACTGAAATGAAAACACCATCTATATGAAACGTCATACTAAATGCCTTTTTCATCAAAATATCTCGTGTCTGATTTAACCGAACGCATGTGCATCGCTATGACTCAGCAGGTGAACCGGCACTAGTTGTCTAGAGCACAGTTTGCGTACTGTGCCCGAGACAGAACGACATCATAACATGTGCATTGTATCAAACTATTCGTAAAGTCATTTTTTTGAGATTTACGAGCTTCTCAAAACATCTTTTGACATACAAATTAAAAACCAAAATATTTTTAAGAAATGAAGTTTGCTTTCTATATAATTTTTTCAAGAAACACATAATTTTCAGTTTTTTATAGATTTCAAGCTCGATGTGCAACCCCTAGAAATTGTCGTAGCCACTCCAGATTTTGTATACGTCTTATTCATAACAATATACAAATCGTAAAACCTCGAGAGCCTGATAATTCGGAAAAGAATTTTTTTTGTCGATTTTTTAAAGAAGTCATATTTTTCAAAAATTTCCAGATTTCAAGCTTGATGCGCAACCCCAAGACTTTGTCGTAGAACATTCAAATTTTACACACGTGTTATTCATATCAATATACAACTTTTGAGACATCAGGAGATAAAGATTTCGAAAAAAAAAAGTTTTTTTCGGTCCACCCTTATGGTTATACATGCAAAATATTTATAGCTTGAGCGGAAATGAGAACATTTAGTTTATTGTCGACACAAAGAAACTGGGAAAAGAATTCAAGCGTTTTGCAGCGAATATTTGACAAATTTACAGTTTTCGTAGTAGGAATTTTTTTTTTCTAATGGAGCGATATTTGAAAATATTTTATATAACATGATGAGAATATAAATGTTATTTATCTGGATTTTTTACGAAACAATATGAAGCAAGCTATTAGATTAATGATCCGACTACGTTGGTGATCGACAACTATAATAAAATCATTTCATACAGTAAAAGTATCTACATAATTAAATATTTCATATATGTTGATAGTTTTAATTGCTAAGCATATTGTGCATTTTTATAGTACATAAAATACTAGCAGGATCATTTATAATTCACAATCACACAAAAATCTAAATAAAAGATAACGATACGAAAACAATTTTAAAATTCTCGTAACAATTGTGCACAAGTATATAAAATAAATCTCTTACTTAGAAGGATTAGAAGAGACACTTAAGAAGAGTTCTATTCAGCTGGAAATGTAGCTGAAGTTGCTATTTTTTGAATTAAATAATATTTTATTTCAGATTAATTTGCTAGTATAGTAATAAGGTATTGTTACTTAACCGGTTATGTCGATTTTTCGTCGAGTGAATGTAAAAAATTTCTTTTTCACAGACAGTCAAGCATTTTTATGGTACATAAATATTTCCTTCCCGCCACCTTTTTAAATACGTTTACGTTTCAAAAGTATAATTTTGATCAATCCTAACATGTACTCCTTAATTAAATATTTAATACTTCATGTATGCTTTACTTGAACTCTTACACATATATGCTATTCAAAGTTTTCAATAACGGTAATGTACATTTTCACAAAATTAAGTAATATGTTTGAACGTGGTTTTGAAGTATTTTCGAAATCTACAGTTTAGAAACCATTAATCACGACTAGGTTATGTGCTAATGTGATAATTCACTTTATAGTGAACATAAATTTAATCAGTTTGATATTTTCAGTAAATTTTCCCAGAAATAATTATTGTTTGAAATTTATTTCAAAATTTAAAGCTCAAAGGTACAAAATATTCCAGTTATATGATTGAGAGATAATTCCAAATAATTATCATTTTAACGTAGCGCATATATTCTATGTTTTTTAAATATATAGAAAATGCTTATATATATAATGGTGGCAGTCGAATTGTGGAGTAAGGAACGTTATTGAAATGCAATTTCGTTTAGTGTTTTTTTAAGGGATTTTGTATGGCTTTACATATTCACTCCGTTAAAAATTACTGAAATCATTTCATTTATTGGATTCTTTACAGTATTGTCCAAAACATTTATAAGTAAAATTTTATAATGAGAATATTTTATAATTCATATGCATTTCATATAATTTGTATTTAACTCATATAATTGTATGAGTATACTGTATATCCATAACCCTTACACCTGTTATTTCCTAAAAATGATTGGAAAACCACGTATAATAACCATCTAAAAAGCATCAAATTTTGTAAATCCAGGTCTTCCTTCTTTTCTCCTAAAAGCTTTTTGAGCGGATATGACTAACTCCGATGAAGAAAAATACTGATTGTCTTTTGTCTACACAAACACGATTAAAGTTTTTGCCATGATTTAGCTGCATAAAAGCAAAAAATATCACATTAGGAAAGTAAATAAAACTTTCATTTTATTTTATTCTCCATTGATAGATAAAATATGTGCATTACATTGATCTTTCAACAGATATTTTACATGTCTCTAATCAGGTTAATAAAAAAAATCAATTTTCATTAATAACAAAAATTTCAATAATACATTCTTCTTAACATTTTCAAAAAAGAGCAAATTTATGCATCAAACGTTTTGCTAAAAGTACCAGGAATCTTATTCATCCCTTATTTAAGTTTAGACAAATTTTTTTACTTCACGTTTACAAGTATTTCCTAATATTAATACAAATTCATTGATAAAACGTTGTGTTCAAACCAATTTTCTTTATCGAAGAAATCAAAATATGACTAAGCTTCTAAATTCCTTACGACCCTTTATGATAAAATCCCAATGTATTTCAACCTGAGAACTAAGTGTCAAATATTTATACAAATTTGATAACCTATTGTGTTCTCAATTCTAGTATTCTAAATCAAGCTTAATATGTTTAATGGATTTTATGATAATATTCTTATCAAATTCTACCAGAATAACTTAATTATTTTGAGATTTTATGTCAAAATAAAAAGGTCAGTTTTAATTAGAATTAACGATAAGTACAAAGTTCGATTTGTTTTACAAACATTAAGATGCAGGTAGAAGTTACTGTGTTCTGAGTACAGAAATTGCTCATACGTAGAGTTTTTGTTAGCTTAAAGATGCATTGCTAACTTAATTTAGATTGCTAACTTAAAGACGCATTTTATGCATGGAATTTATTTCTTTTGCGTAACTTTCAAATTTTTTTTTTATTGTTATCAATTGATGGAATTTGAAATAATCTAACTCCAAAAATTTTTGTTTATTTAATTATAATAATAAATAAAAATTCTCGTTCAACTGCCCGAAAATTATTTACAGTGATATTTATATTTCTCTAAAACGTTTTAAATGCCTGAAAAATATTTTCCCCTGTATAGCTAGACAGACGTAGTGAAACAGTTATATGATTGACTTATACCACACATTTTAGATCATGCTGAAATGTATTTGGCTCATCCTATTACGTTGGAAATGATATTATATTAGAATGTTCTGTATATTTTACACCAACATATAAAAATTAGTCAGCATACATTTAAAAAAAAAATTCTTTTTAGAAATGAATATTGAAGTTTGAAACATGCTTTAAAACTTTACAATAATAATATATTTATCTAATCTCTTCTTATTTAGGTACGCATTTAACCATCATGCTTATGCTTCTTTAAGAATTGATGCTGTTTTAAAAACATTCTTCAATTATTTTGTCTTTATTGAAAAAAAAATCATCCCAATTTATGATCTTAGGGATAAAATTTAGGTTGAGCGTCATCTATTTTCATAATAGAATGCATTATATTTTTGTAAAATGAAAGAGACTGAACCCAAACATTTTCGAAGCATTAGGATGAAAAATACGAATATGTCTTCTTTCCGGACATTTTATAATCATATTCTGAAGTTTAAAACATCGTGGAAAGTTCTCTAATGGAAAAATGCCCTAATTTATTTTAACGACTATGTCGTTATGCGTAACGACAATTGCCGTGCCAAAGGGTGGCTTTAATGCAATGAATCATTATGCTTCCTTTTGCATTTTATTTGGCTTAAGTAAACATATTCAGGAGCTTCTTTTAAAAACTGCAAAATGAGCTATGCCGTACTCATGAAACTATTAAACTCCTCTTGTCTTTTAATGAAAAGTAATAATTAAAAGGTGTTTAGAGTATTATTTTAATGTTTCAGAATTTGATCTTGTTTTATCTTCATCAGGGATTATTATACAATATGTGTAAAAATTTGATCCGTATTGGATAAATGCAGCGTGATTGTTAGGTTAAAATCATGAAATGATAAAGAATAAAAAGCAAACTCGAGAAACTTAACTCATTATGTGCCGCTTGCTATGAGAAACACATAAATGAAACATGATCGAAAACGTGTTTAAGTTCATATTACTTCTCAAATGTGAAGTAGTGTACTTTTTTATAGAAATTCGTATTTACTTTGAAATTGTGATAAGTCCCGAAATGGAAGACTTGGCACTTAGTGGAGCTAAAATTTTCTCGTTCCTCTTTTGAGAGTGAAGGAGCACATTCAGCTAAAATTACGCAAAGAAATTTCAAAGAATGTCGTTATAATTTGATTAAATAAAATGCATTTTGGTTGAAGGCTTTTGTCATTTAGGCGTATAATTCAGATTTACTACTGCTTAAATTATATGGAAAGTAAATGAAAAAATCGTTAATGGTTAAAAAATGTAGATAATGAAATTTATTTACTTGTTATAAATATTATTTTTTAATTAATTCAATATTACACCTTATTATCAAAAACAATGTAAGCAATTTTTGCGCAGCATCGTTTTACATTTTCCATCACCAGATCCGTATACTTGTCAGAATTGTGAGAATTTAATAATTTCAACTGACCCCAAATCCCGATGGATAGCAGAGCATTGTCCTACAAAAATAACCCTAAATACTTTGGTTACATTTTGGTTCCTAAGATACTGCGTAACAAACATATAGGTTATCTCGTGCCCAAATGCCGAAAGAGGCTGGGCATTTTGAAATACATTACTGGAAGAGCCTGTGGAGAGCTGATGCAAATACTCCCAGATTAACCAATAACTCCCTAGTTAGATCCATTTTAGAGTGTGGCTATAAGATTTATTTATGATCATCTGCCGCTAATCACAGAGAAGTGCAATGAGGTGATGTTCGGATTATCACTTGCATGAAACTTAGCTGTCCCATAGAACTGGTGATGTTTGAATATGATATTCAATTTATAAACATGGAAAGAGACATGATCTTCGTGAAGTATTTTTACAATATTTTCAGTTATGGACAGCAGCATCGTCTCAATAATTAACAAAAAATTCATTTGAATATAATATTGGCCTTCAATATAAGGCTTGTTGTATTGTGAGATACATTTTTGGCATTTTAAAGACTCTAATAAGAACTTAATTTAGTTTAAGCCCCTCTGTGAAAATTTCGTTTAGGGACTAACAAAAGTGGATAACCAACACACACTTGCAATACTATATAGTTCACTGCATCCTAACATACCATTTCTGTGAAATTCAATTTTACGCAAATCGTGGGAAAAGTGGAAAATTAGCAATAGTGAAAAATGACAGAGCTTATTTTAACCCTATAATGCCCTTAGAAGCATATATGCCATCATCCTTTAAATGCTACTTTTTTTACGGGAAAAATGATTCAAAGTGTAATTTTGAAGTAATAAAACCATTTATTGTACCTTTAATTAATAATAGTAGTAGTTTGGGTCCATCGATGCCCCATAATTTATGGATGAAAAATATTTTAGAACCAACATGGATGAAGTCAACAAAGAAAACATGTTTCGAATGATAAGGTTTTCTATAATTTAAATTATATGTAATATGAAGAAACATTAAAAATTGTCATTCATATGTAAGAAAATATATGCGTTTCACTAGATACAAAATAATTTTTTAAAAGTTCCATTTTTAATGTTTAGAATTTTTTTTAAATCATAGTGTTACCATTGATAAACATGTATAAAAACAATTTTTTCACAATTCTTTTATTTTATTTATATTATTGGACTTAAAAGAACACTTTTTCAACGAAAAAATAATTTCTTGCTTGAGAATTTCTTATGGTGGACATTAAGGGTTTAACAATACTTAGTATAGTACAGGCAGAGAGATACGAAGATATTCGTGTAGGGGAAGAACGCTTTCTTTTCGGTTGGTTAATGAGAACAAGTCAAGTCTCCAGGTTAGGGACATTTCGAAATAAATTTATTAAAAAGAGCTATAGAAACACAACTTTTTCCAACTCGAAGTATGATTTTTTTAATAGTAAGGGTGTTTATTTTCCGAAAAAAGTAACAAGGAACAAACAATCAATATAATTAATTTTGTTGATGTAAATGAAAATTGTTAATTTTCATGTCACCTATTAATTAAAGAAATATTGAAATTTGAAAGCATGAATATATAATTTACTATACTAAGAATATATTTTTTAATCCTCTTCTATAATAATATTTAATGCATATCTTAATTAAGATATTTATTTTACTTTTCTAGTTTTGCACAGAATAATTGTATAGCCTATTGATATACATTCTTTTGTTTTTGATTCAAAAGACTGTAAAATTTTTATTTTTTATAAATAAATTCACCACTGCGGATAAAATTATTCTGTATATAAAATTAATCTATAAAAATAATCTAAGATACATATTTTTATTTTGTTACCTTGTATAATTTCCTGTTACTTTGTCATGTATGTTTGTAGTCTAAGAATCAAGTACACCTCAATACTGATGAATTTTTCAAAAATGATTAGTTTTTAATTAAATGAAATTAATAACTTAATATTTAATCATCACAAAAACTTCAAATCTGTGATAATCCTGTGACAGTTTATTCTTGGAAATAAAGCAGCACTTTACATTTAAATAAATCTTAGCCTTTATTTTGAAGTTCAAGTTACCATTTTCAGATGAGATAATTCTCCATCAACAGCTATTCCGAGCAGCGTAAAATTCAATATTTAATTTACCTCTGGACGAGATCGAAAGTGGTTGTTAAGCTGATAATTAAACAAAGCGTGTGATATACGACTTCATTTATCTTTTACGTGATAGCATCGGGAAATTTCAATGCTCTATATCACCTGGTAAAAGCATGATTTAGATCAAAATTTGGTTTATTTATTTATTTACTCATTTATTTATTAATGATAGCAGATGATCTATTATCATACATATTCTGCATACAGCTATGCCGAAATGTTGAGAATAGTTTCAGATTTTTTGAGAATAGTTAACAGAGTATAATTTATTAATTTATTATACATTAATTATATAATTTTAAGACCAAATGTTTCTAACACCAAGTACGGGAAATTTTGACCGTTGAAAATGGTATTTCAAGAACGAAGAAGTTAACTGTGACTACCATCAAACTCAAAACTCATACCACACGGAAAAGACACTACGAAGAGCATGCAACAAAATATACCTTGTTAAGTTTGACATATGGAGACGAATAGAATCTTTTGGCTTGGGAAGTAAAAATGAACAGTTCCTATACACTTGTGACACAAACCATACCGATAGCCAAAGGTTGTAAGGTGATATATAGGGTAGGGCCACCTAGCGGATTTTCGGCCTCACAGCAGGCATTTACGACTTCCATCTGAAAAAAAACTAAACTTTTTATTCAGAAAATTTTTTAAACACTTTAGAATAAGTGCACTTTACATTTACAGTTCGTCATATATACAAAACCTTGTACATGACAAAACTTCCATCAAATTGCCAGTATTTTATCAGAATTATTTTAAAATAATGTACGCATAATTCTGAAATTCCTTCTAACTGTATAAAGAGAATAATTCGATACAGTTAAATCTAAGACTTTTAAATGTTTAGTACTCGCTATTTGAAAACTCATGCAGAGTTATTATAAAGTTCGTAGCCAAATGAATAACGCAGAAAGATAAACATTAGCAAACACCAATGACATTTAAGAACGTAGACTGATTTCGGTAGGTATAATTGACCAACATCAATGCACTGAGGATGGTAAATCACATTTACTGAATTACCGGTTTGAAGCATAAATCTCACTGGTATTTGCTAAGTTGTTTTTTTTCTGTGTTGAAGCAGAGTTACCTCCTTTATCAATGAATTTGTAATATACATTTCGCAATATTCAAAATTCGAATTATTTGTCCGCCATGCCAGGGCCTTAGGAGGGGCCGGATCCCCGGTAGTTGTCCCTCCTATCCGCCCCTCTCTACGATCCCGATATCGGATGATTTAGAAGGCCATGCGTTTGGGAAAATGGCGGCTTAACAGCAAGAGATGCGGCTTGCAAAAATTAATTTGACCTGGAACTATAAATCATGTTTTAACGACTCTTCGTCAGTTTAGCGATAAACATTAAAATTTTGCAGCATTCGTGTAATTGTGGTAACCCTTAAGATATGCCACTCAATTTTGCCTCTGTGGTTTAAAAGTTAGAAATCATGTAAATAAAAACCACGAAGGTAAATGTATAGGAGGGAACACTTCTCTTAGAAAGTTGGATAACGCTGTTGTTGCAAACAGATGGCGCTACGCACACTGGGTAACTGCGCATCTCCTGCTTCTGCGCATCCAGGTTGTTTATTTTTCTATCGAGGCGAACTAAATGGAGATCATTGACTTGGCGGAACTTCCAAAAAAATGTGATATATAATAATTTCTGGCTTCCGGTGTGTTTTAATTACCTAATTGTTTTAGAATACTATTTCGTAATTAATATAGGCAATAATTTCGAAGCGAAGTAATATTATGTATGTAATGCCGTGTTATTATTTTGCCAAAAGCTGTATTTTAAGAAATAGTAGTAAATTTAGAAGAATGTTGTATGTGTGAATGCAATATTTAAAAAGTGTTAATTTATAATGACGATCACACTCAAACAAGCATTATTTACATTTATTTCATGCTGTGACAAATTTTAACACAGGTTTAAATTGCCGCTAAAAAACTCATGTTAAAATGTTAAATTCATGTTACATTAAGAACTCTCACCATTTTCGAATGTAAATATATACCGCGGCGGACGAAAACTTCTTTTCTGTGAGCCACGATATACACACTCGTTCACAAATATAAACTCAATATTTTAATAATCTTAAGATAGAACATTTTTTAAATCTTTTTTTATTCATTTGTTACTAAGGCAACCATGTAAGCAAAAGCGAAAGAAATATATTTTAAATTTAGAGCTCGCGTTAATAATCTCGTTCACATGCTAGGTCGGAAAATTAAAAACAAGTAAAATTAGTTATCAATTAGCACGGGAAATGCTTTATTCTTTTGCCGATTGGATCGCTGCACGTCACTAGATTTCCAATGTTTACATAATTGAAACTTATTTGGGTTACAAAAGTTTAACATTACTGCTATGGAGAGTGCCCACTCCTATAGTATATCTCCGTGATAAAAACGCATCTTTTGGAGTTTCACATTTTTTGTTTATTTATATATTCTTCATATTCAGTTTTTTTTTTGTATTTTTATTTAATTTCCTAAATTAGTGCTTTTGAATTTCTAAATAGCGGTGCTCGCCGCTACTTTCTGAGCGTTTTTCCGTAGTGTCCTCGGGAGCGTTGCAAATCCAAGAAGCAAGACTCGAAAATGCGCCAAAATGACGATTACTTTAGCTATCCCAAGCAAGCGATTTGATGTAGGAATCAATCTTTTAGAGACAGAGATACATTTTCGCTCATTCCGCGTTTCTATAAAACAGTTTTTTCATAAGAATCTTACATTCCAGGGCACATTAATACATCCAAATTTTCATTCACACAGCTTAATAAAGATTTTTTTAACTTTTTGGATCACATCAGTTTTCATGGAGGGTCTCCTGTTACTGATATTATGTAGTTACAATTCATTACAAAAATGTTTAAGAGTGTTCAGACCATTTTTAAGTCAGTTACCTTTTCCTGTTTTCAAAGTATCACTAATTTATAGCTTTTCAGAAGCTGTAGAACTTTTAGATTATCGGAGTACTTCAAAAAAGTAAAAATATTGTCCTACAAAATGATGATATTGTTTAAGAATATTTTTATTTATGATTATTCTCAGTCTTTTATTCGTCATAAAAAACTGAGATGTAAAAAAAAAAAATATCACATGCAAAAGTGCATCTTGAATTTTATATAGATATGCGAAATTTCTGCAAAAAAAAAACTGAAGCTGTTTTATTATTTTTTTTATTCTCTAATATTTTCTCGTGTTACACGTTTTCTTGTAAATTCAAACACAATAAATTCTAGAAAAAAAAATTAGAAGTATGCAACATGAATCCACGTCAAAAGAACCTTGTTTTAATGTGTTCCAATAAAATTAATTGTATGCTCAGAGATTACGCATTTACTTACCACTCCGTGTTTAAATAAATTGTTGTGTGTTTTGATGCTTCAGTAAATATTTTCTAGATCAGATAAACCTCCATCAGTGGCTTATGAAAGCCGCGAAAAATTCAATATTTAATTTACATCTCGTTGTGATCAAAAGCTGAGCATATAAGCTGATAAATAAATAAAGCCAGTGATAAGCGTGGTTTGATCAATCTAGTGACGATAGCGCCAAAAAAATTTCATACTAAGTTTCGAATTTACAGAGTGATTATAATTAAAGTTCCACTTTAAAACCATCAGAAAAGTAAAAATACTGGACGAAATGTTATCAAACTTAGTAATTGTGTTAAGGTGGTCAGGGGATTTATTATAAGCGAAAAATGTATTTGTAAAGTGACGTTTTTGGATTTATTATAGAGTTTCGCATTCTGTTTGCAAATAAAATTTTCCTATAGTTAAAATACAGGGTGATTAAAGTTCCATTTTAAAAAGATCAGGAAACGAAAACTACGGGACCAAATGTTATTCCTAACTTGGTAATTGAGTAAAAGACGTCAGGGAAATTTATTATCGGCAAAAAAAGTTCAAAATTCAATATCAAGGGAAGGACACATTTAACGGGGGGGACCCCATTAAGAACATTTTGGAGGTGGTTCAAAAATTTCGGAGGGGGTCCAAACGTAAAAAAGACAGTATTTTTCTTAAAAGTACACTATACCATTATCATTTTAGTTACAAAAATAAAACTTTCGTGGGGGAGGAGGTTCGGACCCCTGGACTCCCCCTTTAAATACGTCCATGCCCCTGGTGTTGAATTTTTAAACTTTTTTTCGCCGATAATAAATTCCCTGACCACCTTTACACAATTACCAAGTTTGATTACATTTGGTACAGTAGTTTTCCTTTTCTGATCGTTTTAAAGTGGAACTTTAATTATAATCACTCTGTTAATTAAAATATTTCACTATTATTTATCGAGAAAAACTAAAATATATGAAATACGAACAAATTGTTTAGAATTGTGCGTATGCGCAGATTGCTAGTATCATCTATAGCCTTGTACCATTTAAAAACTTTAAAAAATGCAAGAATAGAGAAATATTTATTGAAGCAATAAAACACGCATTATTCTCGTAGTCAATACCGTCGAACTTACAACATATTATATTGAAAGTGTGAAGAATATTGAAAAGCAGAAAACCTAATTTTAATGCTTACAATTCTCAGTTCAAAAAGTTCCCGTATTTACTTGAGAATAATGTTCAATTTCTGTATAACGAAGATTAAATTTTATCCATCTCATTGAACATGATTCAATATAGACGCACTTACATACGAGATGAATATTTACCAGGATAAAATATCATTTCATATCTTTATGATTGAGATTCAATTTATTTAATATTCACTGTCAACGCTATTAAAACACATTGGAAAATATTGAATTAAACTTCATTAGATTTAATGCTCCTTTTTGTAAATATTAAATGCAATGCATTACATTTTCAATATTGGAAAGTATATAGAAAAATCAAATACATATTTAGACTTTCCTTCAGTCCATTCATATTTATCGACAGACAATAGATATTGTGATAGTTTTTGTGGCAATTTCTGGTATATATTTTTTTTTTCATTTCTTTCCGTGAAATTTTAAATTCTAGGCATTTCCCATATTTGGCTGCCACATCATTTCATGCTCAATTTTGGAATTAAAATGTAGTTGTGAAATATATGTCAGCAAATAAATATGCAGTTGAAATGTAATTAAAATATTTGTCAGCAAATAAATAATTTTTATTTGGAAAAAAAAAGAAAAAAATTGTCAATCATTCTAAACATTTTTCCTTGTTTCATAAAACACTTATTTGGAATCAAAATCTACATTGAAATTACGTACTAAAGCAGATTTATAATCTTCTCTAAGAAAATTTTCACTATACTTCACCAATATAAATACTGTTTGGAAAGTGTTATAATTCATGAGTGTTTCGTGTTTGTCTTTCATGTTCCATAAAACACTTTTCAGAATTGAAATATATATTAAAATCATTTACTCAAACTCTTTTACAATCTTCAGGCAAACTGTGACTATACCTCACTTTTATAACTACTGTTTGGAAAGGGTATCATAATCCTTGAGTGTACAGTATTTGTCATCCTTGTTCCATAAAGTAATTTTTTGGAACTGAAATCCATATTAAAACCGCCTACAAAACTGTTTTACAATCTTTGCTAGGCATACTTCTCCTTTGACGTAAAATATAGCATATGCCAGATTCTCGCGAAATATGGAAGGTACTGCCAAGCTAGGCTCAGTTTTGATGATTTATTTTTTGGCGCCAAACGTAGCGATAAGTCATCAAAAATTCAAACCTTGGTGACTTTCGACATTTTATTCCCCCTCCTCGAGCTATCTCGGAACTCTATTGAAAAATACAACGAAAACTATTCGGCAGAAATCGGTCCACAAAAATCAGTCACAAGAATTGGTCTAGAAAAATATGTCGATACAAAAACCCGGAGTGAATGAAATAGCACTCTAGTGTTAACAATGCAGCGGGGTTATTTGGCGCACTTAGTCAAATTGCTCACTCTGTCAACTGCGTCTACTAGCCCCATAGTACTTTTTTTTCCCTTCACAAAATAAGAGAAATAACCTTCTTAACGCTAACAATAGATACACATCACGCATGGCGTAGAGTTAATCTTATACACTGTGAAAGTCTACACAAGTTAAATCACAATTATTAAGAGGCGTATTGGGCATTAGGAAAACAATGAAAAAGCAGAGAATTAGTAGCCAATGCAAGAAACGAAAAAACGAAAGAAATTCGTCATAAATGACCACTGAACGTGGGTAATGTTGCAAAATTACAATAAAGCTTGGAGAAAGGAAAAATAAAGTCATTTCGTGACTGGTTGCTCAATCTACCTACAAACTGGCAAATTATTAGGACTGCCTACTTACACGTGTAGCATGCAATTCCCGGTCTCCGAACACTGTGGCATATAAAACATCTAGATACTAGAAATTAAAGTTGTTATGTTAAGCTGAAGTCACAAATACTGCACGTATTGAGTAAATACAGTGACCTTATGAATTTCTGAAAACACTACTTTTTCGGAAATATTATAAAGAGCAGTTCTGTGTCGTTTAAATAATTAAACTTAAAATAAAGTAATTAAATTTAGAGTAAAAATTATTAATGTTGCTTACTGTATTTAAAACGTCTCTGCATGGAGATAGAAACCTTCTTTAGGTACTCAATTATGTTTTTTGAAGAGGTAAACATTAAATAAACTTCAAAATTGTTTCCTTAGTAATATTAAACGCAGCACATGTTGTTTGAATAAAAATTCGCAAAAATAACCCTCCAAAGTGGAATCTCCTCTGAAATTTTCAAATTAACAATTTGTAGAAATGCTAAAACGCAAATTTAAGCTTTTAAATGACAAAAATGCTCTTTCTTTGTGCACACTAAACAAATAATTTGGTTAAATGAAATATATTAAACTCCATTTTGGAATTCGCGCATCAAAATACTCCAGAGCTCTAAAAGAGTTCATTAAGGCTATTAAAAGTAATGTCTCCACCTGCATTTGCTGCTGTTTCTCGTTTGTGGGATTATCTCTTTGAAATGTTTCCATTAGTAGGTAGAATCAAAATAAATGTTCAGTTTAAAGTCCTTTGTTAAGTTGTAATTATTAATGTGTTTGTAGCTTAGAATATTTTTATTAGTATATTCAAAAGTGCATAAAGTACAATACTTAATACTTACAAGTCAGCTAAGTTGTGTGTAGTTAGGATTCTCCTTTGAAAAGTATGATATCTTTAAAACACCTTTATTCGTATCAAAAATATATTAATAAATTAAAATAAATTAAAAGTCTCTCTCTGTGTGTGTGTGTGTGTGCACAGGGTGTCCCAAAAAGGTAGCAACATATTAAATTTTTGTCTTTAATATTTTGTTATAACGCCTTCCATTATAGCGAAATATTTAAAAGTCTTTCCTTTGGGTTTGTACTTCCACCAAAATGCGGCCTGCCTCTCCTATATCACATTAGTTACCTGTTATAGAGACAAAAAATCTCTTCCGTTGATGATAATATGTGATGAGGGGCATCATGTTGATCTTCTGAAGACTTAGATTACACTGGACTAACAATCTGATCTAATTGACTATACCGGATGATTCAAAGTAGATGTTGAAGCGATTATCTTTTAAGGCATAAGTGATAGAAACATACTTATTAGTCAAATATAAACGTTCATCAAATAAAGAGTAGCTTTGAGATATGGCGCGTTTTTTTTTTTTTTTACTAGGGGCTGTATACATCTTAAAATACGAAGTTTAATTTTTATAATGTCTTTCATTTACTATTTATTATATTTAAAAAAATCTTGCACTTTCCAAGAAAATTAATTTTAAAAATCCCATGCCTCTAAATGAAATTTACTCTTAAAAAACACAACTTACACCACTCTACATGCTGCATTGGCGTCTGTTTTCAGGCGAAAAATCTTTACTTTAGGGTACCAACTATGAGTTGATAAAAGTTAAATGATGATCCCTTTCTTGGAAAATGACCGTTAAAAATAGGAGAAGGTGGCCCAAAATGATCCCCTTCAGGTGAAAACTTGCATAAAATAACATAAAAGTTAAATATCACTTTGGTCTTTTGACGCAAAACATTTAGCACTATATTTTGCATCATAAATATTTAATAACATTTAAAACCAAAATTGGATAAAGAAAAAAAATAGAATTTTGTAAAAGAGGCCAAAGGATCATTTTACCCTCGCAAAATGTTAAAATTATCCTTCATTTGAAAATAATTTTAAAATGATTTTTTTATCGGCAAAATAAAACTGTAAAAGGAATTATGTCTATACATAATGAAATAAAACAAGTTTTACAATCATATACTATGCGTAATGTATTTTATGAAAATTTTAAAATAAAAATGTGTCGCAAACAATAAAATGGAATATTTCCAAAATATAACTCAAAAATTAAGATCTACATTAAAGGCAGGAATAAACTAAATAATATAATGAGAAGTCATGCAGTTTGAGAATGTCTGAAAGGCTGCCAAGCTGATTAGGACCCGGTATTGGTGTTCCTTCAGTCGATGGATCATTTCACCCGACAGTATGGCTTCCCACTTTAGGTCATATTACTGGAACGCATCAAGAAACATAACAAACTAAACAAGTGTGATTCACATTTAAAAACATACCCTATTCAGTAAACCAAATCATATTTCTGTACATTACAGACTGTATTTCTAAATAAATAGGAAAGTTGGTGCTTACCTTATAAGAGATATGATAAAACCCAGTTTTTTGACACGTAATGCACCGACCGCTTAAATACCGCCATTGCTTCTTCTCAACTTCACAACTAGTTCATGTGTTACCTAGTAGATAATCCTGCCTGTATCTAAGTAAACATATGTGGATCGTTTTGCCCGCTAGAATCATTTTGGGCCACCTCCCTTATATTTTAGAAAAACATAATAACAATAATATATATAGATAGATAGTAGATGGATAGATTCATAAACAGATATATTTTCTAAAATATATTTGAGAAGATTTAATTCACGCAGATTAATATGATTAAAACTTTTTACGTGTTGCATTAGGCATAATATACAGGGTGGCCCTGGCCATCATTAAACTACAAGTGTTCAAGGGGTGCTGGACAGAAAACTACCAGGAATATTCCAGTGAAACTTGGTATCTACACGTTTCAGAACATGCGCAAGTGAAATATGCAATAAAAAAATCGCCATTTTCACCCGATAGATGGCGCTATATCGTGTTTCAATGCTTATGGACGTCATATATGCAAATTTTAAGCCCATCGAACAGTGTAAAAACAAGACCACAACGAGTAATGGTCAATCATGACTCTGAATAAGAAGGAACGTGTATTGTTAGTGAAGATATTCTATCAGAATGGTAGCATTTGTTCAGCTACTCTGAAAGAAAACCGGCGTATGAAACGATTAAGAAGAGGTCCAATGAGTGTCAATGAGAATAAACAATGGTTTAATTGTTTTCCAAAGCGTCTTTATGAATTGTTAAATTTGTGATCTTAATGTACGTTGATTTTTGAGTACTTGTTACAGTAAAAATTTAATTACTGAAGCGAATTGTATGGAATTTTGATAAACTGTAAATGATGCTTTATATTGTTTATATGCCTCTTAGAATGTCACTATGCTCTGTCTATCGGTTTTGGAAGTTATATATGCCACCGGTGAGCTTTGAAATACGGTACAGCGCCATCTATCGGGTGAAAATGACGATTTTGTTTTTTGCATATTTGACTTGTGCATGTTCTAAAACCTGTAGTCACCAAATTTCACTGGAATATTCTCGGTAGTTTTCTCGCCAGCACCCCTTGAACATTTGCAGTTTAATTATGGCCACCCTGTAAATTATATTGATATTTAAACAGTTAATATTAACTATGTTTAAAGAGTCCAGGAAAAAATGGATTAATAAGAATTGTACAATATTTCAGCTATACATTCTTCTGAGCACTCCACTTAAAGTTTTGTAGTTTTTCTTACTTCAATAAATTATAATTTTCGTATGTTTCAACATGTAAGCATTGAAATAATTTTCGTAACTCTTTACATTCACGTTACTAAAAACCAACACACATATCATTGATTCAAAGCTTTTAGAAACGGTAACGTTTAACTTAAGTAACGTTACAAAATGTGTTTGTAAGTACACTTTTAAAATATTTTCGAAAACAATAAATTATAATCCCTTAATTACAACTGGGTGCTGTACGATGCTCATTTCAAATATCAGTTCGTTTAATTTGATATCTTCAAAAGTGTTTCAGTTGGCAAAGCTTTCGGGAAATTTTTGCAAGTTCAATGCTACAGCTTACAAAGTTTCGGAAATCTAGTGTTCGAGTGGCAATTATAAATGAATATGATTTTAAAGTGGAAGCAGTTTAGTTTACTTGCCGTATTAGTAGTTTTGAGATGTAACGTCCACAATCGAATTTTCCTAGGAGGATGTTTGTTGATAAATTTGTGTTAGTGCTCTGCGCATTTGTATTTAACCGTTTTATGTGTGCAGTGCTTTCAATTATCTCTCACTCACAAGTGCTTCAAACATTTATAATGTTTTGGATTAGTGAAAATGCAGAGTTAGCAATAAATAAGTTGTCACTTCAGAAGCCTCTGGAATGCGTTATATTGATCCTAATGAGATACAGTTGGAATTATAGATATATCATATGATGGGCTTGACACTTATTAAATTTTAAAAATAAGAAACCCAAAATTCACCCATACATCGCACTATAATACAGATGGTACTTATTTATATGAAAAACCTGAAACATAATAGTGCATATTTATACCATTATTCTTGCAAGATAATAATGCCGGATTCGGCGCAGACATTCGTCACTTATCCGTACTGCAAGAAAAAACGCTACTGATATTTCTACCAGAACCAGAAATACTCTCACATCCTTACATTGATCGTATTGTAAAGAAATTGATAATACAGCATTTTATATATGCACGGGAGATCAACTGTCATTTTCCAATGGCATTGCCTCCGCGTTCACCGGATATGACTCCCTGCGACATTTGATTATTGTGTTGAAGAAGGATAATATCAGACTTGGCAAACCAGGTTCTGTTCCAGATTTGGACAGCATTCGGTTCAATGCTCTTAATATACCGCCGACTCATTCCGGTGAGATGAGGAAGATATGCTTCTATGATTGTGGAGCACGCATTGTTCAACGTAAACATACTTTGAAAAGTTTAAAATATACCATTGAAACTGTTCAAAATTTTCCAATTTTGAACAGTTTCAATGGTATATTTTGATATTATTAACATTTAAAAAACATTTTTAAAGTTTAAAGTGTATTTTAATACCATTTATCGCCATATTTTAGTAATTTTTGTAATAAATGTCCACCACATCATTTGAATTATCTGCAGTAAAAATTTTACTTCATTTGGTGCAATAGACTGCACTCTTGAACCCTTTGAAATTTGAAACATATTTTTCCTAATCCTGTATATTTGTTAGCATTGATGCTTAAAAGTTTAATAGTTTGCCCGAACACTATTCGTAAGCAGATACTTTTCTAACTTACCCAAATGCAGCTCTGGCAGCTTATTTTCTACGTCAGTATTCTAGTTTCAATACTTACTTAGCTGCAATGTTTAGAAATTTAACAGTTTTGTTAGAACATTTTTTGTATCCAGGGAGAATTTACTTTTTTAACTTGTCCGAAAGCCGCTTGGGAAGTTTATGTTCCATGCCAATTTCCTGATTTGGCCTGCTTTTGAACACTTTTGAGAAATATTGAGAAACGCTTATGTTTTCGGTCTCTTTGCCTGTCTCTCCGTCGGTACTACCATAGGTTTATAAAAATTTCTACAAAATTTATGTATGCTATTGAGTTGTACCAAACCATGCACTTTATTGAAAATTAGATACTTTGCCGAACATGCGATTCTGAATAATATTTCGAAGACTCCCATGTGGGTCACTATGGCGTACATGTTGATCACCATTTGACCTAAGAAAAGCTGTCTCAGGCAGACATTTATCCTCTGCCAAACATGCTTTTCTGAGTAACGTTTCGGAGATGCCCATATGGGTCGCTATGGCGTACATGGGGGTTAACATGTGACGTAACAAAAGTTGTCTCAGGCGGACATTTATCTTTGCCAAACTTGCGATTCTGAGTAACGTTTCAGAAACGCCCATGTGGGCCTCTATGACGTACATGGTGGTCACCGTGTGACGTACCAAAAGCTGTCTCAGGCGGACATTTATCCTTAGCCAAACTTGCGAGGTCACATCATTATTATCATTGTCAAAGTGCCATTATGCCGACGTCGCAGTGATATATATGTAAAATAACCAAAATTACCCCCATACAATTATCAGTAGTTTTATTTTTCTTTTCACCGATAACGGATTACTAATACAGAGAGAAAACTATCTCATAGAAATAATAAAGTTGAAATTATTTTAAGATAAATATTTTATTAATTTTAAAGTATGAAAATCCATGATCAAAAATAATATAGATAAAAGTCAGAAAACGAATTTTTGATTAAAGCATAACACACATTTTTTCTATCAATTTTACATTAGTTTGATTTGTTTACTGAAAACTCCAAAACATTGGAAAATGCTAACATTTCTATCACACGTATTTAGTACATTTGTGTAATAAACTATTATAATTGCATTACTGTTAAAGCCTTCTAGGGAAAACAAACAAAGAGAGACTTATTTAATAGAGAATGCTTCCTATTAGATATCCTTTATTATTAATTAAAGCCATTAACTGTTTAAGCATTTAAAAGGAATTCGATGTTTAGTGCAAGTGCTTGTAGAATATCTTACATTTTCCTTTTCGAAAAAGTAATCGAAGGTGAATAAAATTTGTATTTTAAAAGAGAGTGTAACAAATTTTACTCTTACGTGATTTATACATTTTGAAACAATTTTCGAAAAATCTCAGAATTTAATTAAATTTACTTTTTTCATTACAAAACCTGCAATTAAATTGAGTATACACCTATTATGTCATTAAATTCATTTTATTTCGTTCAGTTCTTATTACGTGATGAGCAAACAAAGATTCACGCAGTTTGAAACGATTTTCTAAAAATCTCAAAATCTAATCAGATTTAAAAAAAAGATAACTATAGTTTAAATCGAGTGACCACCTATCGTGTCACCAAATTTAATCACACTTCCTTTAGCCATTATGCGCGAACACAAATGTACACAGTTTGAAACGATTTTCGCAATTTCTTAAAATCTTATCAATATTTTTAAAAAAATTGACATCTATAGCTTAATTTGAGTGGCCACCTATCATGTCACCAAATTTCTTTGCACTTGCTTCTGCCATTTTTACGTGATGCTCAAACAAAACAAAAAAAAAACGTCACGAGCAGAACGGCAGAATGTCAGACAGACAAACTTTTTTTTGACATACGTACTGGATTGCCAGGTGCTTGAAACAGATAGAAACCGCACATTTTTTAATTTCAAGTAATGTACAGACAGGAATCTAATTTTATTTATATAGATAGATAATCCTGCGAGTCATAAAAATTTGAAAACTGAAAGGTGAGTTGTCTCGACGGAATGAAAAGTGCTTAATCCTGAGATGAAAAGCTTAAACCTTAGGAACATTAGGGTGTGCCATAAATACAGCCATTCCTCGTTGGGCGTATATAAAGATGCCCTAAGAATTGTACCTGTGCGACTCATAGTTACGACAACGAAAAACAAGATATGACGTCACATCTTTTGCAAGGAAAAAACACTTTATTTGACATATCAATGGAAATAGTTGTAAATTATAAAGATATATATGCATACATTCTAAACATCCAGCCAGGCTTGAGTGTGCCGTAGAATGGATGACTGTACACGTTGCAGCAGTGCGATGTCCCCCGAAGTACAAGCAGTACACAGACGAGCAACTAAGTTTGTTTTTGTAGTCACTACGTCATGATACAGTAATTACTTCAGATGACTCCATAGAAAAAAAAAATCCAACATTTTGAACATTATCATCTGAAAAGATCTGTAAATGCTGCTGTTGGTTTGTCCAATAAAATGTTTTTTCCTTGCACCGGAAGTGACGTTACACTTGTTTTTACCTATTTTTCTCGAAAACTATGGGTAGTACAGGCAGAGTTCTTAGGGCTTTATTTATGTACCCCCAACGAGGAATCTGGCTGTGCGATTTATATTTAGTTTAAGGACACATGGAACATCTCGACAAATAAAAGAGGCAGTTTTTGCAAAGGATTTAACATCATGTATTTTATTTAAAAATCGAGATAGAAATGAAATTTTTTCTTCACTAGACATACACACATTATAGTCTATACATAAAATAAAAATAATTAATTTGATTCATAAATTAGTTATCAAGAACTAATAGTTTTTACATATATGAAATTTTTTTTAACATCATGTCAGTTTGTACACTTTTCTAAAAAACTATTGAGTTTATCACCTTAAAGTTTGGTATGGTAACAGAAAACATACGATCTGAGAATAAATAGAAGCGATTTTCATTTTGTCTAAAAAGAAATTAAATGAAAAATATTTTACTAAAAACCTTTTAAAATCCTAAAAGTAAAAGAACTAAAAAAATCGTTATTTACAAAAATTTGGCACCAAGATCTCTAATGTTAGGTATTTTTAAAGAAACAAGTTTTTAAACAATTTGGGAAAGTTTCAACTCTTTACCTTTACAGATTTTTAGAAAAGTGTACCAACGCATAAAAAAACATTTGTTTGTTTAGGTTTTCTATAATGTTAGCAGCTTCAGATAACGTCGCTGAATTTGTAGTGGGGGATGAATTGAGAAAATTAGGAAATCTGGCAATGATTTCCCCTTCCCACTAAGTGTCATTATATTGGTTTTCATGAAGGCTGAAATGTCTTCCGTATACTTTTGCTAATGTATAGGCAATTTCAATATTGGAGAAAATATGTGCGATTATTAAGAAGGCTGGAAAATGTTAAAGAACTTTGTGTACATGAGCCAGTTAATTTTCAGCCTACGGGGAGGAGGGTTTAGCAGTATGTTGAAATTGATGTCAGTCTGTACTGGAAGGATGTTACTGAGCTTTTTTTATTAGTAACTAGCTGCGTGCCCGTTCTCCGCACGGTAGGGAACGAAACTTTTTCTTACATGTATAGTTCGAATTGATTCAAGTTATTCGAATAATTCGTGAATTCGTATAATTCGAATTGATTCAAGTGATTTGGAATCTAAAAATAAGCAAAATGATTTAACTCGTTGGCGTAAAGTTACTCATTAGTTATTTGTAAAGTTAGTATAAGTACTGACCCGAGACCCTTGTTAATATTATGAGGCAAAAAACTATGTCGGTGTCATTCGCGATTAGAAAAGAAAAGCATGACGGTTTGCAGTGAAAATTCCTAATTTTCAAAATGTCTCATTTCTACATCATACTCTTTTTTAGATTTAAGTTATGCCATTAATACCTTAGATACTA
The DNA here is from genome assembly GCA_038373885.1 of Cheiracanthium punctorium. Taxonomy (NCBI): domain Eukaryota; kingdom Metazoa; phylum Arthropoda; class Arachnida; order Araneae; family Cheiracanthiidae; genus Cheiracanthium; species Cheiracanthium punctorium. Next base: position 131,292 of record JAWZYV010012446.1, read on the forward strand.
TATGATGTGGAGAACCGTTTTATTTTATAATTAAATAGTTGTGTACCCGCTCTTCGCAAGGCAAGAAGAGAACATTTTCCTGAAACGTGATAATAACTACTTGTGAGAAAACAGAATCTCCAAGAAAAAAGAAAGTTCTGTTACAGTCTTTTCTGTTGAAACTACCGCGGATATAGACTTAGAGAATAGAAGACTTAGTTTCACGAAATATTTATTAATGCGGTATATTGTGCGTTGATGAATACTGCCTTAGCATATCTACTTACTATAACTTATACTATCTTTTAATGATACCAATAAATATATTTTCGTTTTGCAACCGTTAATGCTTAATTTAAAGAAACTGTTTAGATATTTGTCACGAATGTAGTCTTTTGCTCTTTGGTGATTCTTTGCAATTTACGCATTAGCATAAACGATAATCATTTCACTTTATGGTTGCCACTAAATCAGCTCTCCATAAATTTTTGCGCATAATTCTGGTCAGATTAGCGTATTTAGCACCAGGGTGCTATTATCGCACGGGCAAATCGGGACTTTGCCCAGGGCCCCCGGCTCGAAATGCAATTTCGGCAATTTCAAATGTTGTTTTTTTTTTATAACAAAATTTTATGGGAAAAAAACAATAGATGGGGGGGGCCCAAATTCATCAATGCCCGGGACCCCCTGTTGGGCATAATCAGGTCCTGTTTAACACCGCAATATATTTCCTGCGATTCGAAAACGTGTCCCGTTTAAAATCTCAATTGAAAATAATGCTGGATAATTCACTGGTGAAAAAACAGCATTCAGTTCTTTTTCTGGCAACGTAAAATAAAATATAGAATTAATTCATGCGTGGCGTATGTTTTGTTTGTGAGTCCGTTATTCTGATTGACTTTCGAAAGGGGTTTTAAACTCGTGACGTTAAAATCATGCACATTTCACATGTGAAAACTCAGTTATTTTAAAGTAATTTTATTTATTTTTTTCAACTGGCAACTTTAATCATTGTTACTGTCTCCAAGACAACCAAACCGCAAGATACCATACCGAAGTTTTTAAGCATATGCTATTGGAATTAAAATCCTTCTTTGCTTAAAAATTGGTAAAAAATCTCCTAATTTATATTTTCCTCTGGTTTCTCTTTTAAAAGAGGGCGAAATGTATGCTCCGTCATTTGACAAAATATAAAAAAGTTATGACGGATAGAATTCAAGATGCAGCAGTTTTTAAATTATTTTACGAAAGTCAGCATTAAATTTATTTTTATTTGAAAATTTCCCAAAAATCTTAAAATTATGTTACACAGTCCGAACAAACAGTTTTTAAAAGAAAATTTCCTCCTCTACCCGATGATGTAACTATCGTTTTCTTGCGAGTGTAATTACCGGCGTTATTACGTATTAAGCGAGAAAAATCGCTAAAAATCGGACAAAACATAAAATAAAATATTTTCTAATTCGAGTTTCGAAAAAATCGCTCCGAGGCGTGTTAGGATCTGTCCTAGTGAAGCCGTATGCAAATTTCGGTAGGTCTGCGACCAACCGTCTCGGCGCATGCTCACGAATGTGCTGAAATCGGACATTTGAGTAGCTTTCGACCATGAAAATTGCGAAAAATCGTTAAAAATTAGGGAACGGGTGGATTTTTAGAATTTTAAAGTAGCCTACGGCCTATTCTATGTCGTTTTACGTGTATGTGCAAAATTTCAAGCCGATCGGTCTGACTGTGTGGGAGGAGTTCCCGGACGAACAAACAAACAAACAGACAAACTTTCACATTTATATAATAGACTAGCCGCCTCCGGCGATCAGTTGGTTCGCCATCTTAATAAATCTTGTTTGGAGAGAATCCTGTTTCTCAATGGATTCCTTGGCACTGAAATCTCTCAGATTCTGAATGGAATTTAAAATTAACATGGAAATGAAAAAATATAAGATGCTTCCTCTGTAAATCAATTAAACTTTCTTTCTCCCCCCTCCTTTATTTATACACTAGCCGCCTCCGGCGACCAGTTGGTTAGCCATCTTAATAAATCTTGTTCGGAGATACTCCTGTTCTTCACCAGCTTCCTTGGCACTCAAATCTCTCAGATTCTGAATGGAATTTAAAATTAAGATGGTTATAAACAGGAGCGGCCCTAGGGTAACTAGCACACCCTGCTAATGTAAAAAAGACCCCCCCCCTTTTGCTCTACTTAGTTTATGAGTTCGAAATGACGCCCCTTCGAAGCCGGCATCCAGATGCGATGCTTACTGTGTCGGGCTGCTCCTGGTTACAAAATTAAGATGGTTAAAAGATAAAAACTTACAAAAAGGTACAAATTATTTTCGTCCTATATTGATTCTGAAGAGCTTCTGTCTATATTGGCCTTTATTAAAAAAAAAGGAGGAAACAGAAAGTAAGAAAATCTGAAACACTTTCAGATTTTAAATACGCGCTAAAGTTCTATATATTAAAATCGAATTACAATCCATGAGTCTCTTCCATTTTCTTTCCTTATTCTATTAAGTTGTACAGTATATCATTATTCACGAGTGTGATTAAACAAGATTCAAATTGAAATTTCTAACATCGTTTTTTTTTGGATGTAATGCATTAGATGGGGAAAAAGCTGCTCAGAAAAATGCACAATTCGAACTGGATGAAAATTCCAAACACTTATTCAGGGGTATTCATAATCCGAGTAGCAGACGATAAATTCTGCCAGGCGCTACAATCACATCTTCTCACAATTGCATAGCAACCATTTTATATTTCGCCAAATTAAAAAGTTGCATATTTTAGTCTCGGAAAATTTCCAAATCCTATTTTTCTTTTGATTATAAAACATTTCATTCGTGCTCCGATTTCACATGCACACGATATTTTAATTAAAAAATAACCTTACAAATAATCTAAAAAAATCTTTATTCTTTTATTTTTACATTAAGAGTCTGAATCCTTTATTAACTTGCCAAATATGGCAACTTAGGTATGCTTCCACTGCGGAGTTAGAATTCCGAAATGGCGGAGAGCAAAAATTACCCTTTTGCGACACGTTTTTTCTATCCATATCTCCTAAAATTATTCGAATTTCAAAAAAATCGCTTCGAGGTATGTCGCGACCCGTCCTGGAGAATTTCCATACAAAATTTGGTGGGTCTACGATCTCGCGTCTCGGAGCTACGCGAGACACAGACAAACTAACTGACGGACGTTTTACACCACATACATTTATGTAGATATGTGCGTAAAGAAAGTTTTTTTTTTCTTCTGGTGATAGACATGCAAGTTAAGCAAGAGACTTGTTATGTCACTTTATTACAGGTATTCGCAATATTAGAATTTTACAATTTTAGGCTTTTCAACAATTAGGATTTTTACAACTTTTCAATAGTTACATAGCTGTAGGTTCGTTCATATACAGGCATGAACTCGAGATCATGAGATGTAACATCTCATCTCGCAGTATAGCGCTTTTGTGAGACAATAACGAGACCTATTGAGTAGAAAACAAACTGTCGCAAGAGGCGATATGAACACCAAATGAAACTCCTAATTCCAAGACGAGATTTTAGAATGAAAAATGAGGTGTCCATACGAAATTTTGAGATGAAACGGCCTGTAGAGAAACGAGAACATGAAATGAAACCTCGAATCTCAAGGCGAGATCTTCAAACGAAAACTTCTGGTCGTGGCACTAAACCTCATGCCGCTGGACAAAACATTGAGATTAAATAACAGGTCTTAAGACAAGACCTTAAGGTTAAACATGGAACCGAGCGAATACATCATGAGTTACGAGACGAGACCTTGAGATGAAACATCCAGTCTTAAGATGAGACCTTCGAATGAGGCATACAACTGCGAGGATAAAATACGAGTACGAGACAAAACCTTGAGATTAACACTAAAACGGCGGAAGCGGTCATTTTGACCGCAAACGAATTTTAAACGTCTCATATGCTTCTTGCTTATTCTTCAATTTCTCGTTGGTTCAGTGACTTTTCCTAATTATTTATAAGGATAGTGTAAAAAAAGCGATATTTACTTTTACTCATTAATATTGATTTTGTAAGTGTTTATACCTAGAAAGGCGGACTGCGGTCATTTTGACCGCTTGACAAGCATAGCATCTTATGCTCTACTTTCTACTGCATTATTTGTTATCTCCAACCTTTGTTGACTGGAATGTGAATAAATAAAGGGTAGGGGTGGTAGGGGGGTGAAAAACATCTGCTGATTATGTGCAATCCGTTTCGGGGAGTTTTGAATGTGATTTGTTGAAGTCTGTAGGCGAGGAAAATTGAGTTGAATAACACCTGCTGTTCACGTGAATATTTTCTATTCTTCAAAACTGCCAGAAGTTGCTCCCTTAGAATGACACATGCTTATTTCATTCAATGTTCTTGACTTGTTCGGGTGTTCATTATTTCTCGTGATGTCGCGAAGAACAGTCGGCAAAAAAAATCTGTCAGAAAAAGAAGTTCTTGAAGCTTTGAAAAATATACCTCAAACCGATTCTGGTTCAGATGAAAATTCTGATTCGCCTGACGATATATATATTCCAGAAGATGAAAATGATTCAGCTTCAGAAGATGGATGTTCATTTTCTGCAATATCCGAACAAAATGATTTTCCTTCGGAATCTGAAGATGAGCAACATGCAAGTACTTCTTCAGCAAGTTATCATAATTCTCAATACGGACATGAAAGTACTTCATATAAAGGAAATCAAAGATTGAAAAGAAAAGGTAAAAATCGCAGAATATTTATAGAAAACAGTGCTAAACTAACATCTTTCTCTCAAAATGACGACAGTGACCGTAATAAAGAAGTTGCCAAAGATGGGACAGTATGGAGTATAGTTCCTTCTGATTCTTTTTCGGTTGGAAGACGGCAGCAGCATAATGTGCTGAGAGAAGCGCCTGGACCAAGCTCATTTGCCACTAGGCATATGACTGTGGGAAACTTTACTTCTTCTTGGAGGCTCTTCATAAACGAAAAAATTCTGCATGCCATACAAAAGTGCACAGAAGCGGAAGCTCAAAAACGCTTACAGAATCCGCACTGGAGTATATCTCTAATAGAATTGGATGCATTTATTTCCATACTTTATGCCCGCGGAAGTTTCATTTCAAAAGGAATATCTACAAACAATTTGTGGTCCAAGACTTGGGGTCTTAACTTTTTTCATGAACCATGCCTCGTGATAGATTTAAAGAAATCATGAGATATTTGCGATTCGATCTGAAGTCAAAACGCTCTGAAAGGCTTCCAACAGACAAATTTGCTCTTGTATCAGATATTTGGAACGCATTCATTGAAAATTGCTTACTTTGTTACAAGGCAGGTGAAAACATAACTATAGATGAGCAACAATTCCCTAGTAAATCACGTTGCCCATTTACACAATATATGCCACAAAAGCCAGACAAATTTGGTATTAAATTTTGGATGGCAGCTGATGTTGAATCAAAGTATTTGTTGAATGCCTTACCATATTTAGGAAAAAATGAAAGTAGACCTAAAGATGAAACTATTGGAGAATATGTAGTATGCCGCTTAGCAGAACCCTTTCATAATACTGGAAGGAACATTACGACGGACAACTATTTTACATCATTGAAATTAGCTAAATATTTGAGAAAAAACAGACTTAGCCTCGTTGGAACATTGAATCGTTCAAAAAAAAGAAATGCCCGAATCTTTCAAGCCTAAGAAAGGAGAGCTGTATTCAAGCAAAATTCTCAAGCATGATGACATCACACTAACAGCATACCAAGGAAATAAAAACAAAAATGTGTTACTATTAAGTACTTTACATCCTACACTGGAAGTTGAAAGCAATGAAAAGAAAACGCCAGAGGTTGTAAAATTTTACAACTCGACTAAATACGGTGTGCATGTACTTGATCAAATGGGAAGAAAATACACAACTAAATCCGCTTACCGGCGATGGTCTGTTAAAGTTTTTTATAATATTCTTGACTTAGCTGCAATCAATGCCTGGATTGTTTACAAAGAAAGTACCGGTGTAAAACTCAAGCGGAGTGATTATATTTTGAGTTTAGCTGATGAGCTCCGAAAAAAACCATATTTTCTCCAAGATGTCTCCGCTTCCTGATATCACTCCAAGTACAAACAGTGAGCATTCTACATCAAGCAGGGAACGCAAACAGTGCCAAATTAATCGTTGCCACAATAAAACACTAAACATTTTTTCTGATTGTAAAAAATCAGTTTGTGGATCATGTACTGGCAAAGTGATAAAGATGAGTATCTGTAAAGACTGTAACACTGAGCTTCCAAGTCTCCGGCTGATCATGGGCGATGAGAATAAAACATGAATTACAAGACAAGAGCTGGGTTATTTTTCATCTAGCATGATTTCTTATCTAATTATGAAATATACGAGAACACTTAGGTTTTTTTAATTTCTATAGCAAGCAATGTTTTATTGTGAGTATAGCTTTATGCCTAAGTTATGGAGTCAGAGCTATTCCTTTCAGAGTTGGAATTGTTCATAAATCGCTAAGTACGATAAAAAATAGAGTATTTTATTTTTGCATATATATGGTAATAGTTTCATTGACTGTTATAACAGTATGGGGACACATGTTAGAAATTGGAAATTTCGCAAATATTGGGAAATGGTTATTTTTCGTACTTTACAATTACTAAAATTTCCCCCCCCCCAAAAAAAAAGTCACACATTCGTGAATGAATTTGCCAAATTGCGGCATAGAGAGTTTTTAAACTGAAGATGGCAAACAACTAATTAAAAGTAGGCGCATATCTAGAATGAAAAAAGAAAACAAATAAACTCGAAATTTGAGAGGTTTTTTTGAATTACTTTAAATATAATACAAAATTTCAAGATTACTTTTTCAACAACGTTCATTCCTTTTAATACAAACAATAAAAGATGCAATACGACATTCCTCTTTAAATAGAAGATATGCAATACTTTCGCAAGTATATCAAATAAACAAAAATAACAGAAAAGTAACGTCAAATACAATTTTTAGAGCTTAATAATAACCCAATTTAAAAATATTATCTTCTAATGAATGTCATACTTCTGCAGAGGTATTATCTTCTACAATTTGAACGTTGGACATTTCATGAATATCACTGAAATCCTGATAAAGCAAAACAATGCACCTTTTGATATTGCGTCCTAAATGCCATTTCAAATAAGATATTCTCCAGTTACGTCTGGTTTCCATGAAAACGGTAATGATGTGCTTCAGAACTGATAGAAAAATACTTGCATTTCCTTTCTTCTAAAAATTATTATTTTTATTGAATTCAACTTTTTGTCTAACCTGTTGTGTCCGTTCAATTGGAAATTTAATTTTGCAGGCGCGTCGTCTTATTTAATGGCACTCAGAAATTTTTGGAACAAGTATTTTCTAAAATTTGCTTTATAAGCAAAATTATGTCTGCTCTTATAAAGATGAAGTTGTTATCTTCTTTTCTGAATCTTTTAATATTATTTAGAACTGTATTATTATTTTTTTTATTTTAAAGCAAAAGCTGAAATAGTATTTCTTATTAAATTTTATCTGGCCAGAGGGCGTTTTTGTAGCCAATCATTAAAACGGGGTCGAGCATTTTCCTTTGAGAGGCTGACGCTATTTTGCCCGTCTACCACTAGTCGCTGATCGTCCTGTATCCAAGTCCTTGCCCATCGCCATCTCTAGTAATTCCGCTTAAGTCGTCAGTGTGGGTATTTTGAGATGGCTAGAAAACTAGTAAAAATGCAGCATACATCCTGAGAAAAACTGAGTTTTTCCTTTTATTTTAAAGGACTATCTTTCATTAACTATTCAGCAATTTTGAGAAAGGTTTACTGTCATCGAGCCATAAGGAGGGCATGGCGAAGCAAAGACCCATTACCGGTGCAATTGAGTTTAGGGCGCAAACCAATGTATACTCAACAGGTTAAGAGTTGCAAAGTTATTACATTTTATTTATCCTACTCATGAACGCCGACTGTAATAAGTATGAACCTAGCTTGGTGCAGATGTGAATAAGTATTAACCCTTTTATGCGCAGTGATCCCGCTCTGGGAACACCAAACTCTGACGTTTTGACTGTTGGCAGTCACGAAGAATAGATTTGATTTCTATAAAAATAGTTGCGGGTGACATAGCTCTACGAGAATCCTTTACTTGTGAGCACGCTATTTCCCGTAAAAAAAATTGTCCCGATTATTTTTAACAGCACTGACATCTGCTGAAAAATGGAAGAACGCGAGAACAGCTGGATAGATTGCCCAATGCTGAAAAAAGGGCAGCCGTTGCCATCGCTCGTCTTAACTACCAGCAAGATGGCGGACGATCGAAACGTTCATCGCGTGCCACAGATCTAGAGACCCTTTTTTGACGACAGCTGGCTATGCCCGCGCAAAGCCAGCTGTCGTAGGAATATAGGAAAGGGTTGCGCCTCAAAGGGTTAATATATATAGTGACGAGCACCAATAATTGAAGAATCTCAGCATACCGGTTTTGACATGCTTACATGCCGTCGTCAGTGCTGGACGTAGAAGGCAAAAAAAATGCTCCGTATAAATAGAAAAGTCTGGGACTGAGACTAGTGATTTTCGTGAGCCAGTGACAAAGCAGTGATCAGAAGAGGTATTTCAGGGAGCCAATAAGAAAGCAGGAATTTAAGGCGAGTTAGAACTGAGGATTTTTGCTGTCCCCCCTCTTTTGAAACGTTGGGAAAATGTGGTTTTTAGGATGTTAGTTGCTGTTAGATTGTGGTTTTTGTTTACTTTACTTCTGGAAAAATGCAAGAAAACTTTCGGACAGGGAACCGGGACTGATCTCCTATAGAAAGTTGCGTGCTCTCTTCCAGAGGATCTTTTAGAATTAAACATTAGTGCAAGAATATATATTCTCGAACTGATGTTCGTAAGTCATTCTTACATACCGAAATCGGTCTCCAGCATTAAATCTCATTGGTATTTGCTAACGTTTTTTTTTTCTGCGTTGTTCAGTACGCACGGATACGAATTTTATAAAAACTCTGCTTTAGGTTTTAAGTAGTGAGTACTCAACATTTAAAAAATTATGTTAGACTTAATTGTATCAAGTGTTTCTCTGTATACACTAAGAAAGGATTTGAGAATTTTATGTACATTATTTTAAAATAATTCTGATAAAATACTTCTTTTTTTTGATGGAAGTTTCATCATGTACAAGGTTTTGTATATACGGCCTACGATAAATTTAAAGTGTATTAATTCTAGCATTTAAAAATCTTCTCTAAATAACTAAATAAAGAATTTTTTTATGCGGGGGGGGAGGGACGTCGTAAATGAAATCCTGTGTCGACGGCCCTGATATTATTATTAAATCAGTTTTTACATTTTAATTGATACATCGTACTGCATAGTTAGGCTGATCTCTGACCCACTCACTCCCTAACAATTCCGCTCCAACCAGTTCAGAAGAAAACTTCAGCCGTCATTAATCCAAACAGATTAAAAGTGATGGTCTAAAACTGAAATAAAATTCACGCCGTTTGTATGATCCCCTTGAAAATTTTCATAACCATGTATAAATATATATAGACAACAATCTGAGCTACTTTTAAAATCTGAAAATCCACCCGTTGCGTCATTTTAAGGCAGTTTTTCAGCTCCACTTTATTTCCGAGAGTTAAAAAAAAAAAAAAAAAAAAAAAAAGTGAATCATTTGCACGACAAAATTACCTTTTTCAAGTGAGAATGACGTCACACAATTAAGATTCCAATTCGTTTAAAACATTTTCTCCAGATAACATAGTTTAATTTTTTTTTTCATTAAAATAATCGTCTGCTGAAGCATTAGTATAAGAGGGGCCGAGTACACAAAACGGAATCGTTCAAATGCGAAAAGTTTCTGCGCATTTCCAGAAGAGCGTGAAATTCTACTCGTGTGTATAATAAAAATTGATTGTGATGTTATTTATTTTAGGTGGTCGAAGATTAAATAGATTGAGTGTAGACATATTTTCGTCAATTTTTTTTTTCTAGCGTCCGTTGTAATTGCCTCCACAGCAGGCTTATTCTTCTAGTTATAGGTAAACCATAGTTCTCATGAAGTTGAACCCCTTAATTTCTATGCTCAACTTAGTAATGTTTGATGTACGCCATAAAGAAAACAGAACAAACCGAATTAAACAGCTAAAAGTACTTAGAGTTGGTGTTGGCTAGGTAAGCGCAGTGAAACTTTAGTACTTAAAGGACAAATATATCAAGATCGATTTATGAAGTAAAGATTTCTTCTGCTGACAAAGGGCCGGTAGGGCCGCCTGTGTGCAACTGTTGTTTGTCCTCCTATTTGTATTTATTACTGGATCGACAATTCCAGTAGACAAATAGTAAAAGAATTATGGTCATAGTATGAAAATATTTTTTCTTTTACTGACACAAGGCCGGTTCTAGATGTTGGGCTGCCTGTGGATAATTATTTTTTGCCCTCCTATTTGTAAACTGCTCAAAACAATTAAAGGATATTGTAAGTTTTATATAAAATAAAGATATAAGCGAATTCTTTTGCCGAAAATGGAAGAAGAGAATCACAAATGCAAATTTTTCTGATTTTCAAACTGTGGAGTATGCTAATTTTGAGTTCGACGTAAAGAACGTCGTTTCAGCGGCAGCGAATGAAATTGGACTATCAACTGAATAAAAGACAATGAAGACAAGGATGATCGGCATTCAGTGACTGCTTTGTTTCGATGAGTACGATGTCTAAGCGAAGTCTTTTAACCGCAGAAGCCTAGAGAGTTGTCGGTAGGTTAGAAGGGGGCCAAACTAAAGCCGAAGTAGCGCAAACCATTGGAGTGTCACAAAGTGTGATTTCCAGGATCTGGAACCGGTTTGTGGCGACTGGAAGTGCAGGCCGAAGACCAGGGCAAGGTCGTAGACGGGCAACAACGCCCAATGAAGATCGTTATTTAGTGTTAACGGCTCGGAGACACCGGAATATGAACGCTACTCTTCTCCAACAACACCTTCGCTCGGCTACTGGCACCACGGTTTCAACTCGGACTGTCCGAAACCGGCTCCATGGTGTAGGTATGTATGCTCGCCGACCGATGGTATGTGTTAGACTAACATCAATGCATCGTCGCGACCCCAGGGAGTGGGTAACAGAGCATGTGAACTGGAGGAGAAATGAATGGAGCAATGTTCTTTTTTCTGACGAGTCCCGTTCTTCAGTTCATCCTGATAATAGGTGTATTTTCATCTGGAGGGACTGTGGCAGTAGGAATAATCCTGCGTTCGTGCACGAAAGTGTCAGCTTTGGCGGTGGTAGAGTGTTGGTGTACGGTGGCATCTTCATTGACGGGCGCAGAGACCTCTACATCATTCGAGATGGACCTCTGACTGGTCGCCGATATAGGGATGAGATCCTCAGACCTATTAAGTCCCTTAAGCTGCAGCAATCCGAGATGACTTCATTTTAATGGACGATAACTGCAGGCCACATCGTGCTAATCTGGTGGAGGATTTCCTTTTCGAGGAAATAATCGTACGAATGGAATGGCCAGCGTGTTTACCAGATATGAATCCAATAGAGCACGTTTGGGACGCTTTAGGAAGACGAATTGCTGGCAGCTATCCACCCACTCAGACTCTCCTATAACTGGAAAGAGCTCTTCTGGAAGAGTGGGACAGAATATCCCAACTCGTGATTAATAGCCTCATTGACTCCATGCCTCAAAGGTGTTCAACGTTGCTGGCCGTCCGTGGAAACCATACTCCCAACTGAAAATGATTTCCTTTGAAGAAAACACCTTTTCTTATTCTTTTTTTCTCATATGCACAAATTTTGTTTCTTTACTTTTCTACACAAATGCGCAATAAAATGCAATTTTTTTCTGCCAAACATGTGTATTTTATTCTCATATAGCCTACTACGTCTGTCGACCATGTATAAATCAGCTAAAAAGTTTCCCAGTCACAAGATCCACCCAAAACCGCAATATCCTTTGTTTTGAGCAGTGTATTTATTACTGGGATGACAATTACAGTATACAAGTAATACAAAATTATGGTCCTAGTGTAAAAATATTTTTCCTATGAAACGACTAAGAAAAAACATACATCGGGAAAATTGAATTCAATGAAACAAACGTAGTCAGAGGTGTAGATATCGATATATATCCCCCCCCCAAAAAAAAAAAATTTTCGGAATAGTTATCATTAGATTTATGTTACAGACACATTCAGTTTACTTAACTATGATTTATTTCACATCTCTGAGAAGGTTTCCAGACAACGCCAATGACAAAGTATTTTTGTCAACCTTCATTGTATGCAGAAAACTCAACTATTAGATCATATTAATATTTAGGGAAGTATAAATATGCATCGATATGAAAAACAACTGAAGAAATTTTTCAGTAATGCAGTACAGAAAGTATTACATAGTCAATAGAATAAAAATAATCAGACTTTGGGAGCTCTTTTTGCACTAATGGCAGGACCGGCCTTGTGATGACCCGACAGCGAAGCGTGGGTTTCAGGGTGCATAACCCTAGAACTATTGCAATATTTTCACACTTTTTTAATCGATAAAATCATGGGTACCATTTTCATCGTTATCGACATGGCAGATCCCGCAATTTAAGATTTATTCTAATCATTTGTAAAGCTGAAATGTGTGGGTAAATATTTAACCTTTTACAGGCCAGTGTTCCCAATTGGGAACATGGAATTAAAATTTATTGAATAAATCAATTTGATCAATATTGACTTGAAAAAAAAAATAGCAGGCATACTTAAAAGATGACTTGATTTTTCGTAACAGACGTTGCATGTCTACCATCAGCAGGAAACTGAATAAAATATGAAAATAGCTCTGTAAAAATTTATGAAAATTACGATCTTGATACACCCCTTTCACCCTTCAAACTTTTTTCAAACCGCTCAAAACTTTAAACATTTCTATTTATATCTTTACTTAAATTTAAAAATAAATCTTCAAATAATGAGTGAAATATTAAGAATAAAGTAAACTACCCATAAATGCATAGTCAAAGTACAGCCCCTAAAACTATAGCCAAAAATGACGAATGCTTCCAACAGGGAACACAGTGAAAATTGGAGGTACAGTTTTTCCCCCCATTTAAATGTCTAGTATCCTTTACATGACGCATTAGAAGGTAAAATATTAGAAAAAACTAAATCCGAATTCGGTTTGTGAAAGGTTAAGCACCTACATCTTTCGTGGAATAGTGCTACCGCGAACTTAGCGCGATAGGCGGGACCGAGTGACGACCGCTTGAGTCTAACTCGCGTCAGTCTGTGTATAATTTTGTATATCATTATATACGTACAAATTACTTTTATTTTTGGCTGGACAGTAAAGAAAAAAATTATAAACAAATTTTAATAAAATATTTCCTAATTAATTATGACAGTAAGGCTGTAAACCGAAATTATTTTGGAAGTAAACTAAAGACTAATAGGCGACAGTTGACAATCGCGTATCTTAGGCCTCGTGTAAGTCCAGGTATTGCTGTATTTACCTAAATGTCAACCAAATCAGCCAATATGATCAGGTGTGGAAAATAATAAGTGAATGCTTTTAAATGCAGACATGCTCGCTGACATTTTAAAATTACAGATTTAGAATACTCCATGTTTAAATTTGTTCAATTCACTCCGAAAGAAATGAAACAGTTTATTATGAATAAATTTAATGTTGATAAGATTCTTTAAAGTTGAATATAGTAGCCTCGGGCGGGAGGGAAAAAAGAAACTTTCTTTTCAGAATGACTCCAATTTTAACTCATTGCGTCAAGGTCACCGAAATTTCTGAATGCATCCTCAAATCCTGCCTCAATACGTACCTTAAAAATACATTAATTGCGAACATTTTTTTAAAAAAAGAATGAAGTGCAGTTAAATTGCGAATATTTAAATTTTTGAAATCGAATGACAAAATTCAAGTAATTCACTTTTAGCAAAACTTTGTCAGCTTTTTTTTTTTCCTAGAAACATTTTTGTACGCAATTAATTTATATTTAAAGCTTTATTCAACGTATGTGCACATTATCGAAGGAATGTACTACTGTAATTAAATGCAATTCCAATTTTAAAAACACTAAATAAAACAAAATTTATAAGAAAATCTTAAAGCCAATGATATGGGCAAAAAATCATGTTCCGGGGCGTTTTACAGGCAATAGTAACATAGCATGTTTATACAACAGTAAACATTTGCAGCAATAGAAGCTCCAGAAGTCAAACAAGTACTGATGATTATTGTCCCTTAGAAAGTTCCCCACTGAGGGCATTCCAAATGCAGGCCTAGGTCGCCAGTTCAGTCAGTCTTAATCCACAAACAATTCAAATAAAATTTTGGCAAAAGTATGTAATTTACAAGTACTGAATATATTCATTAAATTTTAGAAAAATACTGAATTTTTAAAAAACATCAAATGTATTGCTACAGAACGAGCAGTTGAAATACCACAACTATTCAAATGACTTATTCATTAGATATAAAAAATTACTCCACATGTGTTTAGTTTCAGGAATTAAAACAAATGCTAAAAATTTTAGTATTTTTTCGTTCACTTACCCAAAGAATGATTTGCTTTAAATCTATACATAAGAAATTTGCGTAATGTCTTAGCCTTTCTTATTAAGTATATTTAATTAGTATAAAGCAGCGCGTTTAAGATTTATTTAAAATACTTCAAATTACTAACATGTATTAAAAGTCAATATAGTAAATACAAACAAGTTAACTATTTTTCCTACTTATTTTCCACACAAATTTAGAACACTATGCACAATACTCTAGAGAAATACTTTCATTTATGTACTTCATTTATTTTTTTTAGTTTATTTTAATTTTTTCTTTTTTTGGAGGGAGAGGGGAGACTGACAGGTATTTTGAGACTTTGAAGCTATAAAAGCTAAATTTAACACCTCATCTAGTTTTAGTAGCAAGTAGTCCTCGTTTTCATTTAAGAAATGTAAATTTGAGAGCAAGAAAAAAAAAAATAGAATATCTGCAAAATACGGAGAAAATTTTACTTATAATTCTATGCACATTAAGCTTTCACATAGCATACCTATTTTATGTGTACAACTAAACTCCGATTTGGAGCTGCATAGAAAGCAGCTTCAAGTTTGGTGCACCTGGAGTGAGTAATATGAACTAACATAAGTAACTATTGGAAAAACACATTTGTAAAGTGAACAGTTTCAGATAAGGAGAGTAACCATTAAAACCCCGCATCTGCTTTCCTTCCAATACTTTGTTTAAAAAAGCAAACAAAAATCATAGCTCTTTAGAGATAACAAAGCAGAGTGACCTCCCAGGTTTTCATCCACCTGGGAGACATGAATGTAATTAAGAAATTCTAATGGACATTTTCAAGCTTACTGTTTGTAAAATACTCTTGGTATTTGAAGCAGTCGAAGATAAAAATTTAAGTCGTCTTACGAATAAAAGCTGATATTTCAAAAATTAACAAATAAATTATGAAGTCTCCACCTTCGCCCCAGAACTAGTTCTTAACTCTGGAAGAGTCAAAATTTTTCCAACTATTCCTTCCGACCAGCTCGGGGGTCAAAATTACCTCTACGTCCGCCGTTCTAGTGTTTTAAATTCGGTTGTTTCTTCAAACTATAGTCCAAGACATGGTCTTGAAATAACTTCCAAAATTTTTTACTCAAGATGTAAAAACTGGGGTTAAAAAGATTCAGGAGTTGTGAATGCCTCATTTATTGGATATTAGCTAAGTAAAATTCAGAACTTATTGTAGGCATGTGTATAAAATTTGGAATACATATCTAAAAAAACGTATTGTTGAATATTGTTAGATTCTCTGTTCAGATCATTATCCAATAAAACACAAGTATTAGTCTTCAAATATATTTTACTCCAATCATTTCAATTGTTTTCGAAATCTTCAAAGTAAGCATTAAACTACAGACAATCAGAAATTAAGAAAAAGAGGCTCACATCAATAAATTGAACTTTATTTTCATCAAAAAAGCAAATTTTACTTTTATGTAGATAAATTTCAAACCAATAAATGACATTTCAAAAACATCTGTCATAACCTTAGAGGGGTGGTAGAGTTAATTCAAGACAATTAAAATTCCATAACAATACTTGGCAATATAGTTTTTACGCACTTTGTAATTACTTCACAAAACGATGCTAACAATGACTTCCTTATTTAGTTTTATTATAGTTTTATCGAAAATTATCATTCAAAATAAATACAAAATTTCTCATTATCAATTAGAATTCAGTAATAGGAAAACAATTGTTGAATTTTAGCTAAATGTTGTACCTAGAAGACAATTGTGCAGATTTGTTTGAAAAATCCGGTTTAGGTATGATAGAACAATTCATATTAAAACTTACTTTCTGAACAGGCATTTTAACATAACACATTAATATTTCACATAAAAAAAGAAACAATGTATTATTGCCAACATTCAGCAATGAATGACATCTGTTCTTTATTAAATTAAAAGCTTTACACTAACTCGTGCTAAATACAAACTCAGTACTCATACTGAAGCTATTTACAACCATTGTATTCTGGATATTACATCACAAATATAAAGCTGTACGTAATGCTTGAAAAATGTACAATAGGGAACATTCAGTGACAAGTAATTTTGAGCACTTATTGTAAGAGATACAATTCCACTAAATAAAATTATATCGAAGAAAAAGTATTAACTACCTAGTCTCTTTGATTATACAATATACATACAAGACCACTTTGGAGATAAATGAATCTAAAAAGTTCTGACATACAATAGATATTAAAATTCATTAGATAAAACCAAAACAGTTTTAACAATGTCTATTGAAGTTAAGTGATTGGGCAAAGATTTTCATTCCTCAAATACACCAACACTGAAACATTACGAACAAAACCCAGGGAAAGTATTATAGATAATTATATTGTTCAAAGTCGTGGCCACAACTTATTAAATATGAACTATACATATTGAATATTTTAAATTACAATTTAAAATATACACAAAAATACTTGTAGATGTCAAATTTAAACAGTAATTCATGGATTAGTAAATAAATTGTAAGCATCAAAATTATTTTCAACTGATTCATTCAGAGATCAATTTATTTAACACAAATAGTAATACCATTACTCCATTAAAGGAAACTGTTTAAAAGGGTACATTACAACCCAATCTACGTATACATCAATACATTCAATGTGTCCTGGTTTTAACAGAAGCTCTGTTTAAAAAGAAATTTGTTATTTTGGCAGGCATTACTGAAAAAGAAACAAATCCATTATTGAACAGCAGTAGATTATAAGCAATAAAACATTTTAAAGCCATTATTTACAAATTAGTAGACATCTGGAAAATTACATCATGGTAGAACTCTGGCTGTATAACTAGGTACATTTTATTAACAACAGAAATATTTCTTTTTCAAACTTTTTAAAAACTAAAGCTAATCTTTATTTTTCTTACACTCAAAACCTATTAAAAATTCTGAAATAAGTAGTCCGAGTCGTTATGTTCCATAACAATGTTTTAATTGAAACTATTAAAGATAGAACCCATTTTTGAAAATAAATCCAATGGCCAAATTAAAAGCTGTTTAAAATGGGCATTCATTTTTTATTTGGACAATGCACCCCCTCCACCCACTGCAAAAACAGAAATTTAATGCAAAATTTTAATGACTAAAAATTACATATGAAAATATAACTTTAAAAACACATTTAGGATACCAAATGCAGACAAATTTCAGAGATTTATACAATACTTAGTTTGACAGACGTAAGATTTAAAAGTGCTCTTATGAATATGAGAAGTATTGTTTATACCGTAAAGTGTATATATACATCATGCTATTAACTCGCCATTGTCACGATATACCCCTTGGCAAAAGAAGCCTGGCGAGCAGCGTCAAAGGCCCTAGTCTCAACTGCGAGTTTGATATCTCTTGCTTCCCGACTTTAATTCAAAATTTAGAAAAATGAATGAAAAAGAGGTTTAAATAAATAACCGTGGGAAGATTAGCATACTCCGATATTGTAAGTAGACACAATATGCCTGTATGGGAAAACAAAATTTAACGGATTCAAGTAACTAGCAGATCTTTGCACTGTAAAACGCTCCGATGAAAAGTACACTGTAACTACCAAAATACTTTAACATAAAAAATTAAAGTTAGTAATTCTTAATTTCTTTCGTAAGTAAGTCTGGTGAGCAGTGCTGCCACTATGGCCATCTCGTGACTGCACTGTGAGCCAGACTCACCATAACTGCCAAAAACAAAACATCGAAGTTTAATAGCACATGTTCAAATCTGGATCGCTTGAAAAATTAAATAGAAAGTTTTCCCATTCCTTCAATCAACTATTACAAGATTTACACAATAACTTTACTCAGTCAGACAATTTGCATAAAAACAATGGTACAGTAACGTAAAAATAGCTAGAGTATTTTCATAACAAAGTCATTACTAATTACACAAAAGCACTTAAAAGGCTAAGTGATTTATGATACCAATCACAGACAAATTTAAAGATTTATAAAATACTCAGTTTGACAGATTTTGAAGCATTCTTATGCATATTAGAGGTATTGCTTATGCTGTAAAGTGCATTAAGCTATTCACTTGCGATTATGACATATGCACATAAAAAAAAATTTTTTCTTTGCGTCTTCAATTGTGGGACACCGTGCCTGAAAGGGTTTATATTGTACATTTGCTTATAACTTGTTTTTGAAATTTAAAGACATCTTTCCTGAAAATACACTTTCCGTTCAAACATTTTTCAAACTTCCACTTCTAAGCAGTGACGTTTTAAACTATTTTATTACACCCGTTAAATTTATTTTTTCAAGAAATTTATTTTTTTAAATAATTCAATATTTATATTATTCCACTATCTTTAAAAATTTATGTATTTATCCATTTACTATATTTTAACTAAAAAATTTTTCCACTAAATAAATTAATTGTTAGAAACATTGAAAAAACAAGAACCTGGCGATCTGCTCATTTTTAACGAAACTTTCCGAGAACACCTCTTACTTGTTAAAATTTGAAATTAAATGGCTTTAAACATTTTGGAATGTAATTAGTTCTATTAAAAAGGTTATTAGTTCGAAATAAATTTTTACGATTTTTTTTTTTTTACATTAACAAAATTTTGTGCATTTGCAGAACTATAGCACCAATTAAAAGTAATTTTTCACCATCATTATAATAATTATAAAATTAAATATATATTCACTACCTCTAAAGTCACGCATAATCTTATGAAGAAAGTTTTGCTTGTTCAAAAGACCAACTCTTTCTAACAGAAAAATCAATTCCTAAACTAGCACAAGTACAATACATTTAACACTTTACATAAATAAACTATACTTGGGCATTAGAACATTAAATCGAACAAGTATCGATTTTAAGAATTATTAAGCGTTTATTAAGCTTCAGTTGGCATACTTGTTATCTAGAGCAGCATTCCCAAAAGGCTTTGCGCACGTAATACACGAACTTGCGAGAGGAAAGGGAATTTTTCAAGTTTCATATACTCATCCTTCGTCTAACGAAGCAGCATGTCCTAGAACAGGAACATTATCTGACCAGTGGGAAGTAAAGGACCAACAAGGACCATCTACTCAAAGAATGAAACATTTATCAGATAAACATTGGATAAAATCCTCCTCAAAAAATTAAGATTTATTTATAATTACAAGGATTAAATAAGAATTTCCAGTTAGGACAGCTTTTCTACGTTTATTTGTACACTTTACACATTTAAAAACCCAGGAAACCCAAACAAACATTCAAAACTTCAAAATTACAAGATACCAACCTTACCAGGCATAAACGTTTTTCCTACAAACCAATTTTTCAAGAGCTTTCTTGTAGCATCATCTTCAATAACAAATCTTATTGACTGCTTCTCATTTGAAAAGGTTAGAAATTCTCAATAATAAAGTATATTAGAACCAAACACAAGTTTTCTCTTGCTCATTGTTAAATACAATATTAGAAAAGATTCTACGCCTACCCTAACCATACCTTAAGGGCGATCTCGAAAAATGTGGGTTCCTTCTTCTAATCATCAAAAAAGCAGGCGAATTCAATGTACAATAATCTTTGGGGCAATTCGCGGATTAATGAATGAGGCACAGTAATAAGGTATTTCAAAAAAATTGAATAGTGGTTTACCATCTACCCAGTCATCCCACTTTAAAGCCTCTCGCACAGTAATAAACTTTCCATCAGTCTTGCTAGAAAAAAAAACCTCCAGAATTTCTTCTTGCACCATACTTATCAGAATCCTAACAAACACCCATCGGACGAAAATGAAACTTATAGGTAATAAGAGTTAAACACATTAAAGCAATACTACTATGATCGATAAACTTCACCCTTCAAGTAATCACTACTTGCAGCTACCACAGTACAACTTTTATTAAAATATTAGTATTTCATCTTAAGAAAATCTCACTACTGACGGAAATTATTTTGCAACAGTCATTTTTGCAAAACAACGAAACTTAACAGCGTTACACAACAAAACTCAGCACAAAACATGCACAATGAAAAGCAATTTACAAAATTTTATCTTCACCCTTTTTTTTTTGATAATAATGTGGGTGGTCAACACAACCCACACAAACAGGTATCAAAAGAATTCCCCATGACGAAAGGTGAAATTAGATTGCAGTCTACCGACAGCTAAAGTGTAGTATGCATTATACATAGTTACTAGAAGAGTTGATACTTACATCGAAATAAATTGACCTTCACCAGCTTAATGCGTTGTGCTGAAAAGAAAATATACATGGTTAATGCAGTTATATTTCATGATTTTACCCTGCGTATTTAGCGACATAAGGCATGGACACCGATATTGTTTAACCACTTCGGGTAAAATTACGAGTATAGCTCATCTTAGTTTTTTCATGCAGCACAATTTTCGTCATGCAGTCTTCAACCTTTGCAGAATACAAGGAACCACTTTTGCAAACAGTAACTTTCGTTTTAAAATATAGCAAAGTTTAAGTTTATTCTACAGTTTGTCCCCAATTTTTAAAAGTATAATTAATCAGATCAATATTACTGGAAATTTGTTCATTTCGACTTATTTTTTCTCCAAATTTTATCATACTAATTTTGTAGTTCAGCAGATAACTACGGATTTGTTGCGGAAGTTAAACTAATGGAAACCTATCCGAATTTACATTTTTAGAGAAAGTTCTACATTTAAATGTCAAGCTTAAAATCGGCCAGGAAAATGTTGCAATAAAATTCCACTGTAGTTCACTCAGGCAACTACAAGCAAGGCAGCAAGCTCAGGCAACAAGAAAGCAAAAAGAAATTGAAAAATCATAAACATTACTTTAAAATCCTAAAATAAATTATTGCCGTTTTACTTGGTTTGATTTAAAATTAGAGCATTTAAAATTTGTATCTTTTATACTAGATGAGTATTTAAATTTAAGAAATCGTACATATAATGCGATAACAACCATTTATAAATCTTTATTTACAAGTTATGACAAGTTTGATAACTTCCCTTCTTTTCATTGTATAAAGAAACTCAAATTCGCGAAACTGAAGTTTTAAACGGAAGCATTTTTCGATAAAATTTCTTTTAAAGATTTCCAGGAAAGATTTATTTGTTAACTCATGTAGCACAATACTGTTATGCTTTCGAATTCTGTAAATTTAATCCCTTGTAATATAATGGATAGAGAAAAGTTAAATTAATTTATTTTTAACTGAATGAATTTACTAAAGTTGTTAATGTAAGGCTTTCTGTATGAAAATTTAGGCTTTTCATATTGTATGCAGATGGCTAATTTTCTTTTTCTCAATGATATTACTAAACGTTTCTGCAGTTTAGAAGAGTCCCATTTACAACGTAATGAAATATTGAAAGCCAAAAGGATACGTATTTAAAACATCTTGTTTAGTTTTATATTAAAACATCGCGTTTTAGTTTTATTAAAACATCACATTTTAAATGTTCTATATATAAAAGCAATATTTACCGCCATTTGAAGAAAGAGGGAAGATTGAGGATATTCAAGATTTCAAATGAAGCTTCGAATGAATGTTTGACTTCAATAAGCCATTTCTTTTCAATGTTTTCTCCTGGCTGCATTTGTTTGGTCTCGTATTTCTGGGCCAGTATTTAGCTATTAGTCAATAATTCAAATGCATCTACATGAAGACGTAGAATTAGCTTTCCGATTGAGGTGCCACATATTAGAGTAAAACATCACGTTAATCCATCCAATTTGGATCCTAATCCAGTTTCTGAAAAGCAGCAGAGATTAGTAAAACATTAATTGCATAAAGTTTTACTTGCACTATTACATCCGAAATTACATTCGATTTAAGAATACTCACTACAATTGACATGTTAACTACTACAGAGTCGGTTCTGGTGTGCACTGTATACGTGCTTAAGTTTACTCGATGCTTTTGCTTTAGTTTAATACTGTGGTACTGCTTCAGTAAAGAGACTGAAATCTGAACTTTTTATTGCACCTATTCTGTTTCTGAAAAACTGGTTAGATTTACATAAATGCATAATTAAATTTTCCTGCACTTTGATAGCATGGATATAGTTAAACCTGCTCATAAATAATGCACTTTTTCTAGTTATACGATTTTTCTGTACGAGTTCTCTTTCTCAAATCAACTTTCTTCAATATTTATGACTTTGTATTTACTGTATAGGTGTGGCTAAAGAACAAATTTATACAAGCGACCAAGTACCTTGAACTGCGATGTGTCGCAAGTATTTAAATATTTAAAGAATGACACTTCCATTAGAATCCAAAATGAGCGCACAAAAATAGATTAAAGATTTACAGTGAAAATTTCATTGACAATTAAAAAAAAATCTTTCATAATGCAAGTATGCTGACCTTTATCCGTGTACCCTGTTTTGAGTGAAATCTTTCTGTTCTGTCATATTGATTTTTAATAAATAGAAAGATTAGTTTTCTTGAATACACGTACCAGTTATAAATTGGGCGTTCCTCCTTGAGGGAAAAATTGCCTTAAAATTGGTAAGTAACCATTGAGGGAGGAAAATAACTAACTTAACCATTCTATGAAGGAGCATGAAATATTTCAATTGTTAAGGTTGCATAAATTGTACGCTAGGTCAATCCTGTAGAATGGAAGTACACGAAATAAACATAAGCAGAACAAACTTCTCGTCAATGGACCCAGAATCATTGAGACATTTCCGGCAATAAACAAGCACTCTTGCCAAAAGACTTTGAATCTTATATCCCAACCAGATTCTCCTCCGCCTTCTAAAATTAAAAGAATTATTTACAATAAAATGAAAAAAAGCAAGAGCACCTTATGTTAATACAGTTGCAGATGAAATTTCTTGCTTAAAAACCAGAAATACATTTCCGAAACACTTCTCTCGATATATTGGTGCTGCCAGCTTGGCAACTAAACATGATTACCTGCAGAAACATGTACATAGAGTAGATGCTGGCATTTGTGCCAAGAGGGTAATATGGATTGTGAAGATCAAGAACTACTCCAGTTCGAAGTTTTTTTACTCTCATATTCTTGAGCTGTTCGTAGACTAATATCCGAAATTGCTGCAGACAAGATTTGGATAAAATAAATTGCACGTGCAAGAATGGCAGAAGTTACCCAAAACGCATTCCCGATTTTTAACCGGAAGGTTGCGGGTTCGATACCGGCATGCCACTAAAGACCACCGTGTACTTGCGGTGTACGTGCACGTTAAATCCGTGGTTCCGAAAGTCCTCTAGGCGGTCGCTAGCAGTTTCCGAGGGTTGCCAATATTCAGAAGTCCTCCACCTTTTGATGGGTTCCAAATTGTGGCGGGAAATTCCGGGAAGGACGTATATGTAGCTCTAAGCGACACATTCAGTGACGCGAGCTGTCCTATCCTGGCAAACAAACAAACAGTACTACGTAAGAATTTGGTTCTTCTAAAGTAAATAACTCCAACATGACATTCTTTTAAATCCTAAACTAAGGAAATTTTAATGGGCAGCTTAACTTGAGTAACTCGTGATTCATTTAACTAGGGTTGTCGTGGTTTCACCACATAACAAGAATGCTCTTAACATGAAACTTAATTCTCATAGTTAGATATTGGTTAGAAAATATTAGTTTTGTTACGTTATCTATAAACTAGTACAATAATTTATTAATTATACTCAAAAAATACTACCAACTACTATTCTACAAACTACATACAATACTAAACTATCAAAATTTTAAACTACATTAGACAGAATGGGTGATCAAATCCATTCCGCTTTTAAACTAATTTTAAAAATTAAGCTAAAATTAGTAGTTAGTATCAAAGAGTTACAATACAAAATTAAATTTCATGCTAAGAGGAAATTAAAATTTGTAAATTCAACGAGATTGAGATATACCATCTCAAAACTTTTGACCGAAATTCTGAAAAATTACGTATCGTGCAAATGGAGGTACTCAAAATGTATATTCACGTTAGACATCCCTTCTTCTATATTTCAGAAAGTCCCAATTTCATGCACAGAATAGTTAGTAGATTTTCCGTTGGAAAAGAAAATGGCTATTTTTTATTGATTTCTCCCTGAAGCAAACGTCCAATTTTTTTATATAGTATGCGTACTTAAAACTCATTATTTCTTAGTTAATGAAAAAGGCCCATCAAAGAACAGGAAGGTATCGCTGAAAACAGGGCCCATGGAGGAAGGATGACACTTTTGCATTATAAACTAGCTGTTTTAATTGTCTCGAATGCAAACTTTCAATATAAATTTTATGTGTTTTCGTACGCATTTCGGATTCTAGTAAAATATCCTGAAAACCATTGCGATAATACTCTTGATCCACTGCAAGGCAAGATACTATTAGAAAAACATTTTGGTGTGCTTTATTTCAGCAAGTTCAACTAATTAAGTAATTTCAACTAAGAAATTTGTTCTGCTTATCTTTATTTCGTGTACTTCCATTCTACAGTAATGAACTTGCGTACAATTTATGTTACCTTAATGATTTAAATATTTCATGCACGTGCATAAAATTGATATGGTAACCATTTTCCTCTCTTAATGGTTATTTACCAATTTAAAGTCATTTTTTTCCTCATGAAGGAAACGTCTAATTTTTAAATATGATGGGTATTCAAGAAAACTAATCACTTCCTAGTTTTTGAAAAAACGGGCTATGCTAAAAACAGGAAGGTTTCACTCAAAAACAGGGTACACGGATAAAGGATATCGCACTTGCATTATGAACGATATTTTTTTTTAAATTGTCAATGGAAATTTTCACGCTATAGTACATTTTTACGCATTTTGGATTCTAGTTGAAATGTCCCGAAACATTTAAATGGATACTTGTGACGCACCATAATTCAAGATACTTGGTCGTGCGTGTAAAGTTCTTACTGGCCATTCCTGCCCAGTAAATACAAAGTCATAAATAGTAAGTTTATTTAAGAGTTTCTACAAGAAAGAGAACTCGCAGAAAAAGTTTGCTTTGTTTGTGAGCAGGTTTAACTATAAATTCATGCTTTCAAAGTGCAGGAAAATTTAATCATGCATTTATGTTATATAAACCAGTATTCAGAAAAAGAATAGGTGTAATAAAATTAAAAAGCTCAGATTTTATAAGTTTCTCTAGTAAAGCAGTACCACAGTGTTAAACTTAAGCAAAGGCAGTGAGTAAATTTCAGCCGCCCGTATAAAGTGCACACCAGAACTGGGCTCTGCTTGTGTTAACATGTCAATTGTAGTGACTATTTTTAATGGAATGTAATTTCGTATATAATAGTGCAAATAAAACCTTACACAATTAACCTTTTACCAAGCTATGATGTTTTTCAGTGATTGGATCATGATCCAAATTGGATACCTTAACGCGCTGTTTCATCCGAATGTGTGGTATCTCAAGCGGAAATCTGTCTACATGTAGATGCGTTCGAATAATTTAGCTAAATCGTGGAATGAATACAAGATCAAGTGAAAATCGGGAGAAATCATTGAAAATGACTTTCTTAAACCACGCATTCTAGGCTTCATTTGAAATCTCCGACAGCCACCATCCTCCCCGTTTCTTAAAATTGCTGATTTTACTTTTATTACATATATTGTAAACATTCTTTATAAGGTTGTACTACTAAGTTAAATTGTGTTTTAAATAAACTAATCTTTATGCTTCCAATAGTTGATTATGTTGTAAATGTGATGCAAAATATGCCAGTGACAGGGACGAGCTAAGGGGGTGTGCATGGAGGCCTTGGCACAGCTGGAAATTTTAAATTTTTGTTTATTTGATGTCAAATCAAGCGTCTTTGTAATTTGTAAGAATTTCTGTCTTTTACGAACACACCGCCTCCAAAACATTTTTGCCATGTTTTTGTCCACTATTGTACCAAATTTCATAATTTAGCATTTTCTCCGACCTTTACATTTTTTTAGAGCAAGTTTCAATTGCATTTGCTGCCGAGCGATTGTTAGAGTCTGAATGATCTCAGAACCAAGTCTGGCAAATCCAGTCAGCACAGTTAAATTTTCTGACTTTATACATGTATGTACAAATGGTTTTCCAATCCGACATTGCGATAATTACATGTCCAGTAATTACTTACTGAAGAAATATGCTTTTGGAGTATCTTATTGATAAATAATTTTTTTTTCTCAAGTGCAAAACTTGTGAAGCAACTGCGCCTAACGAAGACAAGCAAAATCGCGTTGAGAATAAAAATCAGACTTATTTACAAATGAAGTTTTACTGCTGAACTAAGCAAACTGCTTTTTAGAAGAAAGTTTAACAGTCAATAAATGATACGCAATATTTTTAATGCTGAAATAAAGACCATGGGCAAAAAGAACTTTAAATTACAAAATACTGATAAGTTTAATGAGTATTACTCAACACGATATAGGGAACCCATCCCTCCATGATAACCATTAAAACTTTCTGGCGGTCAAGTCCGAAGTGTCCGCTTGTAACACTAACATAGAATAATTCTATCAAGTTAAGAGACCGAAGATGTGATTCTTTAAATACTACCACATTAAAAAGGAACCGACCAATTAAAAATTAAAAAAATGCTTGTCATCGAGTCTGTTCTAAATGCAAAGTGGTAGAAGGAAACTGCCTCCGCCATCCTCAGCGTCAATAAAAACAGTCTTAAAATACAGAATATTTAGGTATAAAACAATGCATTAGTTCGAAATTTTACTGAAAATTCTAAATTCATAATTTAAAAAAGATATAATCGATTTAAAGCCTTAAGTCAAGACATTGCCAATTATGAGAAGCCACCAACGTGTCATAAATTTACGTTCAAACAAAACTTCACTAGTATTGGCTTGTTCACAATTTTAGAAATTTGTATTTTAGTACTCCGAATTTAGAAAAAATAGTTTCCAACAATAAAAATAAAAAACCAATACGACGTCGGCTAGCTTTAAAAGAATTTTATACCATGCATTTAATCATTAACACGGCCTTAGATTTTTTAATCTGGCAATTAATCCATCTGTGCGTTAGGTTTTATACTATTAGTTCAAGGTAAAACTTTTTTGGGGAAAAAGGTGGGAATTTATCATACATAATAGAAACTTCGGTGTTTAAAATGAGAAATTAATGTACCGGATTGTGTTTCTACATAAATGAGTTATTTTCAAGTTACTTGATAAAAGCTGTTAATTCTTTATTCATTTCTAACACACAATTTTAACGTAGAGAAATTTAGCTACTCAGCAATTTTCTATACAGAAGTCTCTCCTTACCTTATCAGAATAATGAATAAATACGTTTTTCCCCATGAATTAGTTGAAGTATTAAAATAGAAAAATGTATGTAGACTCATTTTTACAGAATCTTTGTTAAATAACTAACAGCACAGAAATAAGAAAACTACTCTAAATAAATTACGTTGTTAAGTTTAATTCATTACTTGAATAATGTACTGTTTAAACTTAGTAATTCTTCACTTAAATTACCATATTGAAATTAAATGCTATTATTTACAAAAGCATTCTTTGTTTACTTGATTGACTGCTGTTGTCTCCATCCTCTGAGGAGGCAACTCTAAGAATTCTCTTTTTAAATTTACTTTCAATTATAATAGCCAAGTCGCTTAAAGATCAATACATACCTTTTCAATGAAATGGTTTGAAAAGAATCAACTTTTTCCCGTTTTGCTTTCACTCAGCCTACTTATCTCCCCGTCAGGTCCAGTGCTGCCAGTGAGATGGCAATAAAGACTCCGATTGTAGGCGACCGTTCCCGAAGAACATGAAACTGAACAAGTAAACATGTGAGCAAAGAACATCTAAATACGCAGCTACGACGAACTAACATGTGAAAATGTTCTCTAAATAGAGGTGATGGCATGAAAAGCTAATATGCCAACTGATATTTCCTAGAAGTGCCATAAAATACTAAATGAGCCCGGAATAGCAAACATTAACCCCATGGTGCAAACCAGCCAAACGAATACTCATTTTTCAACAAAGTGTCTAAAATATGCATTCAAATAAATGCAAGACCTTATGGAAATAAATTTTAGTTTTTAAAAATTTACAGCAACGTTTTTTGAGAAAACAAGCATGACCTTATAGAATGTTTATCCAGTTCACTGAACAAATTTTTAGCGAATTTCCGATTGGTTGTGATTTTTATTGCTTAATTAAAATAAATACAAAGATATTTAAAAATAGTATAGGACTAAGTAAAGTCAAATTAGGCTATAGTACTTTTGCTTTATGAGACCTATAGTGTGGACATTCCAATTTTTCAAATTGGAGTATTTCATTTTTCTCGGACACTAAATGCTGATTTTTAAAAATATTTTTCCTAGCATACGATAAGTCTAAATGAAGTTATAATTCCATTTTCAATCTAGTTTAAAATATCATGCATTCTAAGGTTAAATTAAAGGAGTTGAGACCTCGCATAAACTATCTATAGAAAGAAATAAAGTCAGTGATAATTATAAAAATCTAGAGATGCGAAATAAAATTTTGATACGATCTTAACTAGATGGAAGGAGGGGCTATTTGGTGTGTTGCAATATTCCAAGTCGTCACCCAGATATTGCAACACAGAATCGCAGGTCGTCACCCGCATTCCCACGCGATTAACCCCCCCCCTCCGAACTCCCCCACTTTAAATTATATACTTGACACCCAATGTTAGTTAAGCCAAAAATCTACAGATTTATTTCTTTCCAATACGATAGTTTATTATAACATGGCTAAATGCAAAATTGGAGATACATGCTTTATAGTTGATAATAGCCTTCTCTTAATAACCAGAATCGGACTAACAATGTAAAAGATTTCATGTACAAGGTAAGATTTTATGTACATATCTAGAACAATTCCAGAAATTTATGACAGTTGTCAAAATATCAATGTGACATTACTTAGTTTTTTGTAGTGAATTTGTAATGGAAATTAACTAGTGATTGAGAAATGAAATTAAATGTTGGATTACGACTGATTATCTACGCGAGGGATCCAAGCCGAGGGAGGTGCCCTCCATTTGGGTCTTCCAAAAGGTCCAAACCCGTATTTATGAAGTTCCCGAGAAAACCACGGAAAATCCGAACGGCTAGATTGACGGATGCGACCTGGGTTTAAACCAGCCACCTTCCGTCTCCTACTTGACGGCGCAAATGCGCTAGGCCACTGGTAGGTAAAAATGGCTGATAATTTGAGAAACATAACATTTCAAAGATTACAAATATTTGGGACGCATTTTTCTTGTTTACCCTCTAAATTAGAGGTTTCGTATTTTAATCACCGAAGTAAGAAACGGAGAGGACGCTTTCTTCTAAACTTTGTCATTACGGGACACAGTGGTATCTAATTATTAAATTGGTTATATTTATAAAAAAAAATTCATGTTCATTTTCTATTATAATATTTAAACTTTTACTGCTATACACAAGAATAACTTATATTCTTATTTGTATTTAGAATACGTTGAAGTATGGAGTGGAAAGATGAATTAAGTACACCCACTACTGTCAGTGTCTCAGTGACGTATAATTTGAGTTTGATAAGCTAACTGATAAGCTCAACGAATATCAAATTTCACATGTTTACTAGCTTAACTCTGGAATTTATTTCAATCAGTGTTAAGAGAATCATCTCCGAATATAAATCCGCAAGGAACTGCTTTCACCATACGTACTTCACTCAACTGGACTGAAGTAGCTTTTTTGTCGAGCATACAGCACTACAAATTCAAAATATGCAGCAACTCAACAATGCAGCTTAATTTAGGGATTCACAGCGATTTATCCAATGAAGACCGTACACAACAACATACCAAAATATTTCACTCCAAAATCCTCTAGTAGGAGCTTTTGTTAAAAACAAACGTGTCATAGTGAATACATTTAATTCCCTAAAGACTCTCTAAAGTGGTTCTTTTTTCATCAATAATTCGGTGAACCGTACACTGACGCATATTCGTTGTACACTCTTCCACTAATGGGCCTTTTCAAACAAGACGTTTTGAGTGGCTATTTGAAAAAGTCGAGATCCACTGAAAATCCTCAACCAGTAGTCCCACATTTCCAAACCAGCGACATATCTTTAGGACAAGATATCTTTAGCGACAAGATATCTTTAGGACGAGAGTTTTACACAAAAATTAGCACCCTGCGCGACACATATTTGGGAAAATTTATTCTAGAATATCAAGTATGCCAACCGAAACAAAACTCATGCATTCGTTTTCAGAAACAAAAAAGGGATCGAACTATTAAAACACTTTCCAGTATTTTAGTGAGATTGTAGTTAAAACATTCGTTGAAATTTTACCCAATTACACAAACAGTTTATATAAAGCATTACTCTAAAATGTATTTCAAACTGCAGTTTTTAGCTTATTAAAACAATTTAAATTTTAGAAAGCAACCTTTGAAAGAGTAGGAAGCTGTTAACATGATATGATCAATTAAAATATTCTTTATTTGTTGTAATGTTACACTTATTTAATTTATATAATACTGCTCAAATATAATTAATGTTAATTTAGTCTTTTAAAATTGAAATTTTAAAGTGATATTCAATTAAATTTCCAATTCACATTTGTTGGCAATAGCGAAAGCTATTTCTATTTTCATGTAGTAATTTTTTGTTAAAAAAGAAGTTATTTCACACTTATCTTACATTTATAACAAATTATTTTGTCTATCCAATAACCAGCACTAAAGCATGGTATGTTGTAACACTTCATGACATTAGAAAAACATTTACTCAGCAATCGTTTTGACAAGTCATAATTTTAAATTCCCATAACTGTCAAATTAAGAAAACTGTAGACAAGCCGGTCTCTATTAGAAAACTGCCTTTAACTTTGTAAAATGTAATATTAAATGGCATCTTCAAGGCCCAACATCTTTGTGACAAATTTTTTTTCAATTTTGGGCCTTGTTACCTTAAATACAACAAAACTGTCTTCAAACTGAACATAAATAGCTAACGATACTTATCACCCTTGAACTACTAAATAAAAACATCATACATGCAGTAAAATTAAATAAAAAGTATTCTTTCAATAAATTATATTAACCATCAGTAAACAATTTTATAATGTTACTTTATGAAATTATAAGCATTATAACATATGCTACTCAAAAACATAAAAAAAAATTTCAATGGGCTATGCCCTCTTGTAAAATTAGAGTGGTAAAAGAACCTCTTGCCCATATCAAAGTCATGTATGTGTTCACAGTTTTAGGAAAATGTATCTGCGTTATTGTACCACTATAAATAACATTATTATAATTGTTGCATAGTGTTTAATACTTTTCACCAAGCATACAGATTCTTCCGAAATATATACAAGTGCAGAAAGTCTATTTAATCACATTCAATTAGTGTATTTTTAAATTCACAAATACAAGCTTTGAGCAAATAGGTTTTTAAAACCACATAAAGATGAAAGTTATACGCAACCATCACTATCTCCAACGACCAGCCACTATAATTTTTAATCATTTCACTATGTGACAACGAGAACCACCGCCCAAGAGTAAGGATCCATAATCTCGTTTGAAAGATGATGGCACAAGCCAGGGATAAATCTCATCGAACCACGTACTTCAGCTGCTATTCTTTTACTATAGCGTTGCGGAAGTTGAGTTGAGCAGAAGAAAAAACACGCTGGCCGCATTCGTAAACGACAAACGAGTTGCACTCGTGCAACGAGTTTCTATCTAAGGTGTTCGTAAAGGAAACTGAGTGCTTTCAGTTTAAAAACTAGAGCGTTCGTATACAAAATTGGCTGCAATTAGTTTCAAACGAAGTAAACTGAGAATGAATTAGGTTCGTTGAGTTTTACTTTCTGCGCGTTGTATTTGTTTAGAAATGGCGTCCGTTGTTATGGAATAGTAATGTTATGAGAAGTAGTTTACGTTTGCTGAAGCTGCAAATATTAGTTTTTCGAGGAGGAAATTGAGGCATACTTTAGAAACTTCTACGAAGGTACATACTTTTTCAAAGGTAATCATTTTCTTGTATTTTTCATTTAAGTAAATTCAAAAATACATGTTTTAGTGTCGAGATTGAAGTGGATCTAAACCGTTATTTGCGAAATTTGAATTTCTCTTGCTAAATACTTTTGAAAGAATGCAGTTTAAGTTGAAATTTCTAAATTTTGATATGTTCATTTCAATTATGGCCACTCTTTTCTTTTAAAAATCCTGTTGATTTTATATTATGTGCTAAAAACTCTCCTCAGGAAAGTTAACGCATTCGCAAATTGTAAACAAACACGTCTCCTAGGCGACGAAACTAAAAAAACTGAAATGTTTCGTAAAGGCAAAAGAAACTGATAACCACTGTCAGCACTAAACACACGCATTCCAGTTTTCTTACGAAAACTCGTGCAATGAGTTAGTCGTTTACGAATGCAGCCGCTATTCGTGTGCCTGTTCAAAATGTCACGTTTGAGTAATTCGAGTTCACCCCGAATTCCTCCTAAAATACGCAGCAGATTTCGCTAAAAAGGTAGCTCTGATCAATTAGTAACTGCCTTTTAGTATCTTAAAATTGATAGAGCAACTCGTCAGATTTTTCCACCCATAGGCGTACGCATCCTGCACGTCTAATCTCGCATGCTCGGTAAACTGAACTTTCGGTTGCAAGACGTCAGACTGACGTCAACTTAACCCTGCAAGGAAAATTTGATTGGATGGTGTTCCACATGCGAGTTCCGTGTGACGTCACGCAATCGAGCGGTCGGTTAATTAGCCTGCGAGATTAGACCCCATGACTGTTGAAGAACGAGAAAGGCAAATCATAGCCAAAAAGATAACGTAAAATACAACAAAAGCGCTTCTCTCTAATAAACGCCCCCACTCCCTTTTCTCGTATGTTTCTCGTGCATATCTTTTGCTCTTAAAAAACCGAAAACCGAAAGATGGATGCACAGCAATTGAAATGGTGTGCTTTCGAATCGTAATCCAATTGGTATCTCTTATACTTTTATAAATCACAGCACATGCTTTTGTTTCTGCTCTTATAATTTGCACAGTTTGGATGTTGAAAAAAATATATGTATACCTTAAAATACAGCAAAAGCACACCCCCTCTAATAAACGCTCGCCCCGCCATCCTGCTTTTCTCGTGCATTTCGTCTGTTCTTAAAGTACTGAATAAACGCTCCTTAAGGTGGATTCATACTGGCTATTCCGTGCCGCACAGATTCCGTTCTTCCACACCGCTCTTTTCCGTTATGAAACTGTCACTTCCTGCACGCAAGCTTTTGGATCCTCAGTAAATGCACTAATGAAATCACGCAATATGCCAGCGAAGTGTGACGTAAGAATAATGCTCTCCGCTTTGCTTCGCTGAGTGACGCCATTAGCGTGTTAGCGGTACGGAACGGACACTGTGAATCCAGCTTCACTTGAAGATAAAGGGGGCGCTTGAACAGTATATTTTTCCAATTTTTACCGTTTATCCGCCCCTATAGATCGCGATTTTCCTTGAAGATTAGGAGGGCTGGGAGGTGCTTTTGCGGTATTATACTGGGTGACTGCTAATTCATGGTACAGACTTTGAGGGCTATTACAGGACATTGCAAAAATCACATTTTGTATAGGAATGTATGGACAAAAGTGAAGCGTCGAAGCACAAGCACATGAGAGGACAAATGATAGGAAGTGTTTTATTTTCATAACCTCGTTTACAAGTGGAAATTAATTTATAATAATGTTTTTAATGGTGAATGAACGAAACCGAAACGCTCTTCCCCAAATCAACGCTGACTGGCCATCTATCGGCAGCGGAAGCAACACCTAATTCCGTTTTTCCTTCGTCTCGTGCATTTGTAATTTCCTGTGTTTTTTCTTCGACGCTTCCCTTTTCATCATGCATCCCCATACAAAATGCTATTGTTTCAGTGTCCTGTACCAGCCCTCAAAGTTTGTACTATGAATTAGCAGTCACCATGTATTTTAGCGATGCACCACATCTATATTGAAAAAACACTCAAAATACTGGTGTTAAACGATAAAGTAATTTAAAAACTTTGTAAAAAACACACATAAGAAGTAAAATTAAAGAGGATACGCGTTTCGTTCAAAAATAGTTTTGAACTTCTTCAGTCCAAGCCCTTCGTCGTAAAGAACACAGGGAACTGAAAAGAGAAAAACAAGCAAGATGTTGCCACAAGGGGCAAAGAAAAGTCGAACAAAACCGCGGAGA
Organism: Cheiracanthium punctorium; assembly: GCA_038373885.1. Classification (NCBI taxonomy): domain Eukaryota; kingdom Metazoa; phylum Arthropoda; class Arachnida; order Araneae; family Cheiracanthiidae; genus Cheiracanthium; species Cheiracanthium punctorium. The sequence continues at coordinate 166,000 of JAWZYV010012446.1, forward strand.
GGGGAGAAGAAAATTAAAAAAGGGGGATAAAAAGGAAAGGAAAGAAGCATAAAAAATACAGAAATAAAAAAGGAATAAAGAAAAATAATAAAAAAGGGAACACACAAGTACAAACACACACACAAAAAAGAGAAAATAGAACAAACAAACAAAAAACAAATAGCACACGTTTTTTTTTCCCTGTTTCTTTAATGTGTATGTACGTGTGTTACTGTCTTTCTTTTTCGTTTTTATTAAAAAAAAATATTTATATATATATTTATTGTGCTGTCTGTCCTGTTCGTGGTTTTTATTAAAAAAAAAAAAAAAAAAAAAAAAAAAAAACGTGTGCTATTTGTTTTTTGTTTGTTTGTTCTGTTTTCTCTTTTTTGTGTGTGTGTTTGTACTTGTGTGTTCCCTTTTTTATTAGTTTTCTTTATTCCTTTTTTATTTCTGTATTTTTATGCTTCTCTCCTTTCCTTTTTATCCCCCTTTTTTAATTTTTTTCTCCCCTCTCCGTGGTTTTGTTCGACTTTTCTTTGCCCCTTGTGGCAACATCTTGCTTGTTTTTCTCTTTTCAGATCCCTGTGTTCTTTACGACGAAGGGCTTGGACTGAAGAAGTTCAAAACTATTTTTGAACGAAACGCGTATCCTCTTTAATTTTACTTTTTATGTGTGTTTTTTACAAAGTTTTTTAATTACTTCACATCTATATTGGACCAGTACGTAAATCACAACGGTAGTAGGGGAGCCAGGGATAAGGGGATGGCCCATTCCAGCCCATAGGTATTGGCGTCCGTGCCAAATGCTGAAAAATGCAGCCCTTGCCATCACTTGCTTTAACTACCAGCAACAGGAATGTCAAGGGATTCGCGAATTTCGTGCAACGCAGTCAAAGAACTTACTTCTTTGACGGAACTGCCTGAGTGGTACCCTATAGTGATTTTTCTGACCGCCCTGTCGCTGATAGTTAGACCATTAGAATAACGTATATTTTCCATTCTTCAAAGTTGTCTATAATGACTATTAAGACTAATTAATGAATAAATAAGCCTGTAAATGTGTTTAAAATAGTATGTTTATTTAAGTCTTTAGTGTGCAGTTTTGCACATATGCAAAGCTGCATATCCATACGCCTTTTCAAATAGTATTCGAGTGCAAGCCAATTTTCCTATGTCGGTTTCATTATAAAGTGTTACTCAATATAAAAAAAGAAAACTTTATTATCAGCTGCATTCTGTTTTCCAGAAATTAATCAGTTTCTCACAAAATTAATATAAGAAATTTCTCTCATACTTGAATATCTTTTAGAATGGAATTACTAAATGAATACATTTTTAGAAAAATACACACATTAAAGGGTTAAATAGAAAAAAGTTAAATATGCACCATCCAAAAATGTATTCGAGCAAGAGAGAAATTTCCTACGTTGGTTTCGTATATTAAAAATTATTTATCATAAAATATGGATTAGGCTATGTGTAAATATGACTTTCCATAGTTCTATCAAGTTGTGCGTTTTTCAAAAACTCAATTATTATTCGCAAATCTAAAATAGGAAATTTCTCTCTTGCTCGAATACTTTTTTTGGAGGGTGTACATTAACTATATTTCTTACCTCGGTTTCCTTTAATAAAAGATTGTTTATTCCATAAAAGATACTAGACAAAATTAAGTCTTGTACTTAAAATAGCCTCTTAGGCGTGTATTTTCAAAGAATAACTCTGTTATTCACAAAGTAGTAACGTTAGCTAAAGTTTTAAAATTTTTAATGTTTGTTTACATAAACAATTAGAACATATATACTTTAATGAGGCAAATAGATAGATACCGTAAAATACAGCAAAAGCGCCCCCTTGTTTTTATCGAGCATTTCGTTTGCTCTTAAAATATCGAATAGACGCCCCCTTAAGGTGGATTCATACTGGCCGCTCCGTGCCTCTCAGACTCCGACTTGCGCCAACGTTCTTTTCCGTTTTGAAACTGGCTGCTCGCGCCGAACGGAGTAGCAGTAAATGCATCAACGAAATTACGCCGTATGCCAGCGAAGTGTGACGTCAGAACAATGCCCTCTGCTTTGCTTCGCTGAGTGACGTCATCGTGGCATCTTAGTGGTACGGAACTGGCAGTATGAATCCAGCTTCACCTGATGATAGAGGGACGCTTGAACAGTATATATTTCCGATTTTTACCGTTTATCCACCTCCATAGATTATGATTGTTCTTGAAGATTGGGGAGAGCGCTTTTTTTACAGTAATTTTAAATTAAAACACAATTTAACAATTCTAAACACAAATTCACGTTTAAAGTAAGTGCGGATATACAGATAAATTTTATTTTTTTCTTTCTTTTTTAATTTTACTTTATGTTTCAAGAATGCGACATCATTCCAAAATTGGTTAAACTTCGGATGACAACGGATGCATTTTTTCAGCATAGAGAAGTCCATCGAGTTTCTTTTTTACATCGATGCATTCTAAAAAGAATCCTTTCTCTGTAAAACGTCAATTAGCACGATAGGTACAACTGGGAAATCACCCTTATGATTTTGAACTGCTTTCCAGACAGTGCAATTAAGGGAGTTTGCTTAAACTGTTCATAGTTTAAAGTTAAGGTAAGAGGGTATAGAAACGCCCTCTCAAAACAGTAATATACGAAACCAATGTAGGAAATTTGACATTTAACTTTTATACTTCCTTTGAGAGGATGTAAACAGTCTGAAAAACCTTTTTGAATAAGAGATAAACTTCTTACGTTCGTTTTGTACATTTAAAATTATTTAGCCTAAAATACAACAAAAGCGCCCCTTTCTTATTAATGCCCGAACTGCTTTTCTCGTGCATTCGTTTGCTCTTAAAATGCCGAATAAATGCACCCTTATGTTGAATTCATACTGGCCGTTCTGTGTCGCTCAGACTCCGCTCTGCTACACCTTCCTTTTCCGTTTTTAAACTTTGGCTGCCCGCGCTCGAGCTAGCGGAGCCGCTGTAAATGAACTAATGAAATCACGCCGTATGCCAGAGAAGTGTGACGTCAGAACAATGCTCTCCTCTTTGCTTCGCTGAGTGACGTCATCCCGTCGTCTTAGCGGGGGCGGCTCCCGTTCCGCCCCCATAGATCACGATTTTCTTTAAAAATTGCAGTTGGGGGGGGTGCTCTTTTGCGGCATTTTTTGTTATCATAGAATAAGGATTAGGCTAGGCATAGTTATGACTTTTCAGTCGAGTTGTTCGTTTTTCAAAAACTCAATAATTATTTGCAAAACTAAAATAGCAAATTTCGGTTATACAAGAATACCTATCTGAGAGAAAGTAAAGATATTGTTATAGATTAAACAACGGTATCATAGATTGAGCATAAACATAATGCTTCCAAACGGTAGCCATATTAGGGCTCGGCGATGTATCGATACATGAATAAACTTGTATATAAATCAAGTATCACACACTAAATCACATTTTCAAAAATATCGAATCATGGAATTTACCGAAAAGAACAATATGAGAAAACGACTTCAGTGTTAGTACTTGTGGCTCCACCACGCCCGAGTGGTTATGTTACTCAAAATTGTAGACAGATGGTGTCTGGTTCAAAACCAGGTCGCGTCCGCCGACCTAACCGTCCGGAGTTTTCCGTGCTTTTCTCCGCAGTTTAGCGTAAATACGGGTTAGGACTCCTTAGAAAGACTCCTACGGAGGGCACTACCCTTGTGTTGTCCATGTGACGCGGATTTCTAAGCGGTCTTCGGGCCAAGTATACAAATCCGCAATACATCTTGCAGAAACAAACTAAGAAAGTACTTATCTAAGACAATCTGATATCAATTTCATTAGTATTAACTCATTAGAAGATAAAGCCCGTTGTAGAGTCAAAATCTGTTAGGTCACACTTCTTGTTATCCCCTTTCCCTCCCTTGTCACGAACTGTCACAATTTCCTGAATCCCTTCTTCTCCTTCCAAGCGTGACATCATATGTAAATGGGCCCTTTCATCTTTTGAAGGCTTATATAGGAAACTAGCTGAAGTACCCGTCCTCGACGGGTTAGTGAATGAAAATTTCCAAAAAGCAAGAACTTTCGTCAGCATTGTAGGAGTACACAGAATGGATGTAGTATGTTGCCAAAGTAAAGAAAGCGAAGTTATAATTTTCATGTATTGTTAAAATATTACAGGTTAGAGAGTAACTAAGTAATATCATTTCATTCGCTTTAGTCGTAATTATGGCATGCGCGAACGAATATTTACGCATATTGAAATAATTTTCGCAAAATCTCAAAATTTAATCAACATTTTTGAAAAATTTGAAGCCTAGAATTTAAGTTGAGTGACAACCTATCCTGTCACTCAAATTCGTTTCATTCCCTGCAGTCTTTATTTCGTGATGCTGGAACAAATTTTCAGCATTTTAAAACGATTTTCGAAAAATCTCAAAATGTAAGCAAATATTTTAAAATTCTCTCTCTCTCTCAACGCCTATAAATTAAGATTAGCAACTACCTATCATATCACTCAATTTCGTATCATTCGTATTAGTCGTTATTACGTGATGTTTGAAGAAATATAAACGTATTTTGAGAGAATTTTCACAAAATCTCAAAATCTAATAAAAATGTTTAAAAAATTGGACTCCTATAGTTTATGTTGAGCAACCATCTATCGTGTGACCAAATTTCATGTCATTCGCTTTAGTCGTTATTACGTAATACGGGAATAAAGATTCACTCAGTTTTAAACGATTTTCACAAAATCTCGAAATCTGATGGATTTTTTTTAATTAGATGCTTATAGTTTAAGGTGAGTGACCACCTATCATTTCACCATATATCATTTTTTCACCTTTGCAGTTATTACGTGATGTGCGAACACAAATTTACGCAGTTTGAAATGATTTTCGCAAAATTTCAAAATCTAATCAAGATGTTTTTTTTTAATTCGACGCCTATGTTTTAAGTTGAGTGACCACCTATCATGTCACTCAATTTCATATCATTCGCTTCAGTCGTTTTTACGTGATGCTTGAACACAAATTTACGCAGTTTGAAAGGATTTTCGCAAAATCTCAAAATCCAATCAGAATTTTTTAAAAATTGGACGCCTATGTTTTAAGTTGAGTGACCACCTATCATGACTCCCAATTTCATATCATTCACTTCAGTCGTTTTTACGTGATGCTTGAACACAAATTTACGCAGTTTGAAAGGATTTTCGCAAAATCTGAATATCTAATCAAGATTTTTAAAAAATTCGACGCCTATGTTTTAAGTTGAGTGACCACGTATCATGACACCAAATTTCATATCATTCGCTTCAGTCGTTTTTACGTGATGCTTAAACAAAAAAAGCGTCACGGACAGAATGACAGAATGACAGAAGGACAAAATGACAGAATGACAGACAGACAAACTTTTTTTTGAGGGTCGCATCGCATTCCCGGGTGCTTGAAACGGATAGAAATTGCAAAATTTTTGAATTCCAAGAAATGTACAGAAAAAAGACTAATTTTATTTATATAGACTAGCTGAAGTACCCGTCCTCGACGGGTTAGTGAATGAAAATTTCCAAAAAGCAAGAACTTTCGTCAGCATTGTAGGAGTACACAGAATGGATGTAGTATGTTGCCAAAGTAAAGAAAGCGAAGTTATAATTTTCATGTATTGTTAAAATATTACAGGTTAGAGAGTAACTAAGTAATATCATTTCATTCGCTTTAGTCGTAATTATGGCATGCGCGAACGAATATTTACGCATATTGAAATAATTTTCGCAAAATCTCAAAATTTAATCAACATTTTTGAAAAATTTGAAGCCTAGAATTTAAGTTGAGTGACAACCTATCCTGTCACTCAAATTCGTTTCATTCCCTGCAGACTTTATTTCGTGATGCTGGAACAAATTTTAAGCATTTTAAAACGATTTTCGAAAAATCTCAAAATGTAAGCAAAATACTTTTAAAATTCAACGCCTATAAATTAAGATTAGCAACTACCTATCATATCACTCAATTTCGTATCATTCGTATTAGTCGTTATTACGTGATGTTTGAAGAAATATAAACGTATTTTGAGAGAATTTTCACAAAATCTCAAAATCTAATAAAAACGTTTAAAAAATTGGACTCCTATAGTTTATGTTGAGCAACCATCTATCGTGTGGCCCAATTTCATATCATTCGCTTTAGTCGTTATTACGTAATACGGGAGCAAAGATTCACTCAGTTTTAAAGGATTTTCACAAAATCTCGAAATCTGATGGATTTTTTTAATTAGATGCTTATAGTTTAAGGTGAGTGACCACCTATCATTTCACCAAATATCATTTTTTCACCTTTGCAGTTATTACGTGATGTGCGAACACAAATTTACGCAGTTTGAAATGATTTTCGCAAAATTTCAAAATCTAATCAAGATTTTTTTCGACGCCTATGTTTTAAGTTGAGTGACCACCTATCATGTCACTCAATTTCATATCATTCGCTTTAGTCGTTTTTACGTGATGCTTGAACACAAATTTACGCAGTTTGAAAGGATTTTCGCAAAATCTCAAAATCCAATCAGAATTTTTTAAAAATTCGACGCCTATGTTTTAAGTTGAGTGACCACCTATCATGACACCCAATTTCATATCATTCGCTTCAGTCGTTTTTGCGTGATGCTTGAACACAAACTTACGCAGTTTGAAACGATTTTCGCAAAATCTGAAAATCTAATCAAGTTTTTTTAAAAATTGGACGCCTGTGTTTTAAGTTGAGTGACCACCTATCATGACACCCAATTTCATATCATTCGCTTCAGTCGTTTTTACGTGATGCTTGAACACAAATTTACGCAGTTGGAAAGGATTTTCGCAAAATCTCAAAATCCAATCGAGATTTTTTAAAAATTGGACGCCTATGTTTTAAGTTGAGTGACAACCTATCATGACACCCAATTTCATATTATTCGCTTTAGTCGTTTTTGCGTGATGCTTGAACACAAATTTACGCAGTTTGAAACGATTTTCGCAAAATCTCAAAATCCAATCAAGATTTTTTAAAAATTGGACGCCTATGTTTTAAGTTGAGTGACCACCTATCATGACACCCAATTTCATATCATTCGCTTCAGTCGTTTTTTCGTGATGCTTGAACACAAATTTACGTAGTTTGAAAGGATTTTCGCAAAATCTCAAAATCCAATTGTGATACATGATAATCCAGGTACGATATACACTTATGTTGCAATAGAAAAGAGACGTTAAAATACTTGAAACTATTTTATTAAACATATACTGTTGAAACATTATTATAACGGGCGGTGGTGGCTCAGCGAAAATAAAAATACGTCCTATATGGACAGTGAAATAAAGGTGGAATGATTTAAAAATTACGCCAGCACAGAATTACACATTGGCGAGAACAATAACTTGGCTGAGATTAATAGCGCCAATTCCAGAGCAACCCTAACAGTTAATCCAATAAAATTACAATGACGTAATCGCGAGCAAATAATTTTAAAGACAAGACATGGCAACAAGAAATAAAAAACGCCAACTCCAAGCCAAAGGAAGGGAAATCAAAAATACGTTGATTTTGCAAACGGACGTAATATAATCTATTTTTAGCACACCGGTCTGAAGAGTGCATACGGGAAAAGCGAAAATACAGATTTAAAAACCGAAATGGCTGTAAAATGAAAAACAGAAGTGATTTAGAATTCTTGAATTTTGGATAGATTACATTAAAGAAAGCCAAAGTAAATGATTATTAAATTAGATATGTGATCTCCATCACATATATACTCCCCTCAACCAGGAAAAAAATTTTGAATAAAAAAATTTTTTTTATTAGTTACAATTAATGTCTTTAAAAAAATTTTAATTAAATGCTCTGTTTGGCTGGCATAAACAATTAAGAAAATCTTAAATATATACAGACTAAATTATACAATTGAAAAAAATTCTGATGACCACCACCTAAAAAATTTTACAGAGAAAAAATTGTCATGACAAAAATAAAAATAATAAGTGCTAGCAATAAAAATTAAATGTCGACAAAATAAAAGGGAGCATTTGGCTCACAATACAAAGGGGCATTTTAGCTCATCCTTTCTTTCAAACAAGGGGCATTTTAGCATACCCTTTTTTTTAAATAAGGGGCATTTCAGCACACCCCTTTTTTTAAATAAGGGGCATTTCAGCACACCCTTTTCTCTTTAATTGAGCATCTCAAGCTCATGTGCACATCAAAGATATACTGCTTAAACTTGCAGTGAGTACTCAAAATTATAATTATAAACCAGCGCTGTTGAATGGTTTGCATATATATATCAATAAGGCCTTCAAATGTCAGAATTATGCATCAAAAATACTTCACTCAATTGACAAAATAAAACAATACATTCAAATTATAATATGATACTAAAAAAATTTTTGTTTGTTCGATGGTAATTTTTCACACAGTTCTGTACCATCAGAATTGTAATAATGTTGTAAATAGTACATGACATAACAGTATCTTGACATACATATCTGTATATCATAAGACAAATAAGCACATTCAATTGAAAAAATTATACTTGCACAAAATGACAATGAAAAAAAAAATTTAAGGAAACTGAATATCAATCTGTACAATACCATCAACGAACATCAATCTAAGTACAATTAAAAAGATCTCAGTAAAAGGTTTAAGTGTTATTGGACACTCACATATTTATTTATTTTAAATTTTCAAGTTAGAGATAATACTAAATGAATCATTTTATTTTATTATAAATTATTATTTTATGTCTGTGTAATTATTTACTTTAGAAGTCATAATTTATTAAGTGTTAAGTTTTAACTTTAAAAAACAAAGATATATTAACAGACAGCAAAAATTCCTCATACACATGTGATAGCTGCTGGTCCAGCCAGACAATACACAGAAACAAACAGACATCCAAGTAAGTGCGGCCGTCACAAACTTAGGAAGCAAACATACAACACAAGCATACACTAATATATCAGTGTCTGACAAGGAAGTTTTTACGTATGTGAAAGTTGGAAAAGTAAAATGAAATTAATCTCAAAAATAGCAGGACAGTTAATTTTGAAGTGTATAATCTTAAAATATAGCTCAAAATTGAAGGTATTTGAAGTCATATGGTGGAAAAATCAACTAAATTATTTTTGAAAAATTGAGGAAAAGAATGTGTCATTTAAGTCACCACATTAAAAATTTTTTTAAAGTGACAAAATTGTGAAAGAAAAACACAAAAGTACAAATAAAATGCACTAAAATGAAATTACAAAACAATACAATATACCCTAAAATTTCACTTATTAAATGTCTTAAGTGTTAATCTGATCAATACATAAACATTTTATTAATAAAATATATGAAGAAACAACAGTTCACAAAAATAACTACAAATAAGCATATAACTAAGTAATCAGATAAATGTAAATACTCTGAAAATATATTTCAACTAATGTGGTATTTTATAACACTGTGAATACTTGTCAATTAAAGATGTATTAATTTACAGAAAGGTACACAAGAGATGTAAATAGTTCACATTGAAGAAAGTGAAAAAAAAATGAGATATCAAAATAAGATGTCATGTTTGTGTATGTAAATAAAAGAGGGACAAGAGACAAATATAATCTGTTCAAAAAATTGTAATGTACTACAGTACATCATAGTGAAAATGTTTGAGCAAAAAGCAAAAAAAATTTCAAAAATTTTCTGTGTAACAAATGTGGAAGAATAAGCACACTGAACTCAATGAGCAGAACATCATTGTGACAATGTTTGTGTATGTGTGAACATATAAGACATAAACACAAGTGTGATGAAAAAAAAAATCAAGTTTGTGAAACGGTTGAGAGTAAGTAAGTGTAAGCAATGCAAATAAAAAAATGGAAAATGCAAGTAAATGCGAAAAGGAGTGTAATTGTGGACAAACACAAACTTCAAAGATCAGTGACTATTCAAGTACTTACTTGAAGTACAACAAACAATGTATGATATTGTGTATTTATGGAAAAGAAAAAAAAGGGAATCAAATGAATACCACTATACTCTTCCAAAGAATGCATGTATTAAACAGAGGCATTACAATGGCAGGGGAAAAAATAAAACAGTGTATCTAAAAAAAGTAAAAAAGTGTGAACCGTACAACTTATGGTAAACATGTAAAATTGTATTAAAAAGGCCAAAAATGGAGTGAAACAAAAAAAACATAAAGTACACTTTTAAAAAGGTGTTCAAAATAAATAATGTGAAAAAATCAGTCAACATGGTGACTGTAAATAATAGCATATCCAAAGAAAAAAATATGTAAAAATATATGACAAAAATAGAAACAGTATATTGTGAGGTAAGAAAAAAAACTGAAAGAATATGTTTGCTGTGCCATGGACTTTAATATGCAAAAATGCAGTGTGTAAAAGTGAGTAAAAAGTGTGTGCCTTGGAAAGGCCTTGCCATGGACTTAAGTAATGGAAGAGTGTGGAAAGAAATATAATTGAAGTCTTTCATGATTATAAAAAGAGTAAAGAAAAAATTAACGAAGTATGTGTACCTCATAGAAACTGTACAACGAGCATAGTAACGTAAAATATAGCACTAGAAAAAGTTCAAACAGTATAAAGATCACTAGGAGGAATATTTAAGCAAATAAGAATTAAACAAATAAAAAGATATATAAACAAAACATATAAAGTAATAAGTAAAACTGATATTCATATTAAAAAATAATAGGTCTTATCTTTTTGCAAAATTAATATGTAATTGAAAGTAACGCCATGTACTAAAATCTCAAATAACACTACATTTACTCTATTTAATACTTAAGAAAAATGCGCATTTTATATAAAGCACTTAACTTTCATAATTTAATTTTTAATGTATACATAACAGTAATGATGTAAATAATCATTTTTAGAAAACCTCAAAATTATGTAGAATTATTTTATACAGTATACATAAATACAACACTGAAACATTCCTTTTTTTACATATATAAAATTATCACCATTAAAATATCACTATATTAAAAATAATTGTTGAAAAATTAAATTATTCCGTGTTCCTTTTCGGCACAGTTATTTCGATTTTGTGAAGTATCGACAGAAACACCGCTTTTACCTTTAAATAAAATGTTCTCTATACAAAAGCAAAAAAACAATATTATATACTTTGTTATTTCTATTTCAATTTTTGTGTCACATGTTACACAGCTGACCAATATCCAATCAGCAAAACGCCTTCATTTTCAAGGCGAAGTACGAGCGAGTAGAGCACAAAAACAAAACAAAACGCCAACCAGAGGTGTGGGGATGCCACTGTTTTTCTCTCACGTTCATTCCAGTGCACGGAGCTACGCACTACAGCCGAAGAAAATAACATATCGTACGTCACATGCCGGGGCGAACTAGTAATTTTTTTACGCACAGAGTTCGACTTCCATAATCAGTCTTCTAATCTAAGAATGCCGGGCAGAAAAATATTGTGTCATTACGTATTATTCGCACCCCTAGGAGAAACAAAACTGATGAAGTGGCGCAAAACAAAACTGCACAATTCCGTAAAAGCACAGTCGGGACTCTGGATCCTTGAGAATATGAGCCATGCGAAACACATGGTTGACACGAACACTGAATACGGCTAGAGATCAGCACAGCGGGCCGAGCAGCAGATGAATAAACGGCTATACACAAGCTGTAAGTTCCCGACCACGAAAACGGAAGTCACGCCATTCAGTAGGAGTAGTAACAGCGGGTAGTTCAGGCTGGATACTACGCTTCCATTTGTTAAGCCACTAAAAATGTAGGAGCAGCAGATTTCTGAACGCTGACATCCGACGGTCTGAGATGATTCCATACGCTGTTTGCTAAGCCACCACCGAAAAATGCAACACAAGTGCCTGGGTAGGCACCAATTTATGTAAAGAAGGTTATTTGGTTGAGCTGATTTAAATTTAAAGACTGCGTTGTGATACATGATAATCCAGGTACGATATACACTTATGTTGCAATAGAAAAGAGACGTTAAAATACTTGAAACTATTTTATTAAACATATACTGTTGAAACATTATTATAACGGGCGGTGGTGGCTCAGCGAAAATAAAAATACGTCCTATATGGACAGTGAAATAAAGGTGGAATGATTTAAAAATTACGCCAGCACAGAATTACACATTGGCGAGAACAATAACTTGGCTGAGATTAATAGCGCCAATTCCAGAGCAACCCTAACAGTTAATCCAATAAAATTACAATGACGTAATCGCGAGCAAATAATTTTAAAGACAAGACATGGCAACAAGAAATAAAAAACGCCAACTCCAAGCCAAAGGAAGGGAAATCAAAAATACGTTGATTTTGCAAACGGACGTAATATAATCTATTTTTAGCACACCGGTCTGAAGAGTGCATACGGGAAAAGCGAAAATACAGATTTAAAAACCGAAATGGCTGTAAAATGAAAAACAGAAGTGATTTAGAATTCTTGAATTTTGGATAGATTACATTAAAGAAAGCCAAAGTAAATGATTATTAAATTAGATATGTGATCTCCATCACACCAATCAAGATTTTTTAGAAATTGGACGCCTATGTTTTAAGTTGAGTGACCACCTATCATGACACCGAATTTCATATCATTCGCTTTAGTCGTTTTTGCGTGATGCTTGAAGACACATTTACGCAGTTTGAAACGATTTTCGCAAAATCTGAAAATCTAATCAAGATTTTTTAAAAATTGGACGCCTATGTTTTAAGTTGAGTGACCACCTATCATGACACCCAATTTCATATCATTCGCTTCAGTCGTTTTTACGTGATGCTTGAACACAAATTTACGCAGTTTGAAACGATTTTCTCAAAATCTCAAAATTCAATGAGGATTTTTTAAAAATTGGACGCCTATGTTTTAAGTTGAGGGACCACCTATCATGACACAAAATTTCATATCATTCGCTTCAGTCGTTTTTACGTGATGCTTGAACACAAATTTACGCAGTTTGAAAGGATTTTCGCAAAATCTCAAAATCCAATCAAGATTTTTTAAAAATTGGACGCCTATGTTTTAAGTTGAGTGACCACCTATCATGACACCGAATTTCATATCATTCGCTTTAGTCGTTTTTGCGTGATGCTTGAAGACAAATTTACGCAGTTTGAAACGATTTTCGCAAAATCTGAAAATCTAATCAAGATTTTTTAAAAATTGGACGCCTATGTTTTAAGTTGAGTGACCACCTATCATGACACCCAATTTCATATCATTCGCTTCAGTCGTTTTTACGTGATGCTTGAACACAAATTTACGCAGTTTGAAAGGATTTTCGCAAAATCTCAAAATCCAATCAAGATTTTTTAAAAATTCGACGCCTATATTTTAAGTTGAGTGACCACCTATCATGACACCCAATTTCATATCATTCGCTACAGTCGTTTTTGCGTGATGCTTGAACACAAATTTACGCAGTTTGAAACGATTTTCTCAAAATCTCAAAATTCAATGAGGATTTTTTAAAAATTGGACGCCTATGTTTTAAGTTGAGGGACCACCTATCATGACACCCAATTTCATATCATTCGCTTTAGTCGTTTTTACTTGATGCTTGAACACAAATTTACGCAGTTTGAAAGGATTTTCGCAAAATCTCAAACTCCAATCAAGATTTTTTAAGAATTGGACGCCTATGTTTTAAGTTGAGTGAATACCTATCATGACACCCAATTTCATATCATTCGCTTCAGTTGTTTTTGCGTGATGCTTGAACACAAATTTACGCAGTTTGAAACGATTTTCGCAAAATCGGAAAATCTAATCAAGATTTTTTAAAAATTCGACGCCTATGTTTTAAGTTGAGTGACCACCTATCATGACACAAAATTTCATATCATTCGCTTCAGTCGTTTTTACGTGATGCTTAAACAAAAAAAGCGTCACTGAAAGAATGACAGAAGGACAGAATGACAGAATGACAGAATGACAGAAGGACAGAATGACAGAATGACAGAATGACAGACAGACAAACTTTTTTTTGAGGGTCGTATCGGAATCCCGGGTGCTTGAAACGGATAGAAATTGTAAAATTTTTGAATTCCAAGAAATGTACAGACAAAAGTCTAATTTTATTTATATAGATATTAGTAACAGCGGAACATATTTTCTTTAAACTTAGATAAGAACCATCCTCGTTAAATAAGCTTTGGAAAAGAAGAAGAAGAAATTCATCAGAATAGGCCCATCCGTTAGAAAATTACACTTCCATACACGCACAATGTTAGTCAAAGATTTCAAACTTAAAACATCTTTTTTTTGCGTCGGGGGTTTAAAAAGAAGATTTTCTAGTTTGCTTTGGGAATAACCCTTGCCCTTACATTTTCGGAGAAGATTGCCTTTATAAATAATAATAATAATAATAATAATAATAATAAAATGATTAGACGTCTCTGACTGTAGAAAGAATTTTTCTTCAGTAACGTCCGTCTCAACAAGCCAGTTCGCCTATTTAACCATGCGTTGGTCATAAATTCTACTTCTAACATTGAAACAAAACACCATAAATGCCTCAGCCTAATATTTGATTGTCAATGTCAAACATACGTTTAGATCGAAGACCCCAATCCCGAGACAGTCAGGGAAATGACAATCTTTCCTCGGTGCAACTGAGATAACCATCGATATTATCTCGCTTGAAATGGTGACGTCAAGTAATCACTTCCTACTGGGAGGGTAGGGTAGGAACCCACCCGTCTCATCAATAGAAGGAGAGTAGGGTAGGGACCCACCCATCTCATCAAAAGAAGGGAGATTAATGTGTAACCAACCGAAAATAGTAGAATGGGTTAAACGTTTAGGGTATAGGGGATATATACACTGAAGAAGAGCCAATACACATGACCACCTACTGAAAAACGTGCTGTGCCTCCTTTGGCCTTCAAAACAGCTGCAACTCGCCTGGGCATGGGTGCCACAAGCTTGGTAGATAACTGGAGTCAGGTTGTACCAAATATTTAAGCTGCGGTCCCACAAAGTCGAGGTATTGGAACATAAAGGTGTTTGTGCTCTGAGCTGCCGGGGAGAGAGGAGCAACTGTTCTCCAAGAAGACGGCGTACCCTGGCACGACAATCGACGTGATAAAGGAGAAACCGCAATTTCTCCTAACAAAGAACTCTCTTCCACATATCCTTGTTCAGTCTCTGCCCCTTGCCTATGTTCCCGTGCCCTCTGTAGGGGTAGTTGACAATGATGCTTGGTAAACAGAGGCACACGAGTGGCACGTCTGCTCTACAGCTCCATATCCAACAGTGTCCGCTGAATTATGTGTTCCGAAACACGTGTCCGTGACCTGCATTGTACTTGCTGTCAGCTGAGCCAATGTCTGCCGCTGATTTTGCTGTACTAGGCGGGGCAGTCTCCGACTTCCTCTTTCTTTGATGATGCTTGGACGCCCAACATATTGGCGTCTACTTCTGGTTTCACCGTCATTAATCAACCTTTTATAACTACTTACAACGTCAGATCGTAAACAACCGACTAGTCGTACAGTTTCGCAGATACTCGTTCCGAATATTCGGGCCATTACAATCTGTCCTGTATCAAATTCACTTAGATAAACAGCCTTTCCCATCACTCACAAACGGAAGTGCAAGAATGATTCCTTAACGTCTCCAGCAACAGTTAAATACAATTGCCACTTAATTGTGCTCTCCATGTCATCCAGACGAGTTCATTGAAAAATGTGTGGGTAGTCATAATGTTTTGGCTCTTCATTGTATATTGTATTAAAAATAACTAATATTAATTAATTTTTAATAAGTATATGTGTACGCGCATTACTCAGATTCGACGGTTCCGTTCCAAACTGCTCTATTTCAAAATATTTATTTTTTATATATTTTTACAGTAATAAATCAGAAGATCCACATTGTGTGGCTTTTTGGACCTAGTGCCATTAAACTTCAACCAACCAACCAACGACATTGTGTGGCCGATCAGCTTTAAATTTTGTACATATATGGGAAACGATGTGGAGAAGGCCGTAAGCTACTTCAAAATTCTAAAAATCCTCTCATTCCCTGATTTTTAGCGATTTTTGATCATTTTCAGTTGAAGATACCCCAAAAACACTCGCAGGTTCTCCGAACGTTAATAGACGTTCAGAGAACCTGTGTGTGTTTGCTGGGTAACTTATTTAAAATGCGACTAGATTATTATTTTTCACAAGTTTAGATGTCCCATTAAATGTTAATTTAATAATCTCCTAGCACAAAAATTCGTCCTGAGCAAAAAATTGAGAATTTTTTCTTTCCGAACACGCGCCATGTAAGGAGATTGATTCTATTTGCATATTTTAAGTTCTTCTGAATTCATTTGTGGCATTTTTACGAGATGTGTGTGTGTGATTTAATTTTTGAAAACTCAAATTCAAAATATTTAAAATTACATTTCAAACGACATTTTGCAACTATCAGTATTCAATTAGCTTATCGAACTTTAATAACAATGTGATTCAATGCAATTATGCATCACAATTATACCCATTAATTAAACAATAATGTCATGTTGTCGTGTTGTCATTTGTGAAATAATTATAAGTTTTCAAATTTTGCTTTATCCGGACAATTTAATTAATGTTAAATTCATGCTATATCGCATTCACAGAGTGTTTGAAATGAACAGAATATCTGACATATTAAATTAAATGCTCTCAAACAAGTAATTAATGCATAAGTATTTACTGTAAAACTTTAGTTTAAAAGAAATATATTCATAACCATTAATTTGTCAAAATGCTTAAATATTACATAATTTTGTTTAACTTTTCATAAGATTACATCTGATATTTTCTGTACAACTGACAGTTAGATTTGTTTTCTTGAATGCAGTTTGTACGTTACATACTAAGTGAAAAATAATTTTTAAGAAAAGCAGCTTTATTGCAGCTTGTATGTTAAAATAAATATGGCTCTTAATTTTACTTTAAAATGTAGAAAAGTTTTAGAGTAAAATAAAGTGTACTTACAGCTGGAAAGTAGTTCACACTTTATATACAGGGTATTTCCGTCTGTAGTAATATAGTTTCAAATAAAAATAAATAAATAAATTGTAATTAAACCTAGTTACTTTTTTATTACTCTAAAATGTATTAGAGGACATACAGATTTAAAAAAGGAAAAAAAAACCCATTTTAAGTGTTCTTATATTAAAAATGTCCAATGAGTAAAAAGAAATAAAGTTTAAGAAAATCATTTACTAACTGTAATATTCAGTATTAAAAGTTTTTAGTAGTTTTCCCTGATGACTAATGAAAATTTCGTAAATGACGTAAATACGAATTACATACAAGATGAAAAAATATATTAATGACTGTACGAAAAATGAGTGAAGATCAGTATTATGGTATTTCAATTTAAATGATAATATAGTAGGTTTAGATTTTCTAAAATATTTCTGTAATTGGATTGAAATTTTTGTTGAAACTTCAGTTTGAGTTTTTCATAGTTTTACAGACAAAACTTTTAGTTTATAAGCAAATTTTACTACCATTACCTTTCTATGATTAAATTAACACGCTTTCAGTTATCTAGATAACATTTTGTAAGATTTGTTTAGTACAGGACATATGATTCTGTTCGCAAAGTTTTATCACATATGTTTGAATATGGGCTGTAATTATGCAAGACGTTTACGAAAGAAATGAAGAAAACCTGAACTGAATTAAGCAAATATACATAAAAGTATCCTGGTAATTGAAAAAATGTTCAAACAAAAAGAAATATACACTCAAAAAAAGAAAGTTTTATATTTAGTTTCTTCACATCCCGTTGAGTTTTTAATCTCCAAAAAAAGCAGTTATTTGACAAAAAAAAGTCCAATTTATTTTTTTATTATCATATTAGATATTACGTTTAAAAAATGATCTTCTCTTTCAAATGACTTTTTAAAGGTCATACTTTTCTCGGTGGACTTTTTTTTTACAGGACATTTCTAAAAATCTGCAGCCTTTTATATTGCGTCAACAAAAGCATGTTACTAGACGGTTTTTTGTAGCTGGAAGTATACAGCTAAAGTTAACACTCTGAGTGTCTTTGGAATGGGCAAATAATGCAAAGTTGTTTTGACGGCAAAATTTTCCTGCAGCTTTAAAGATTTAAAAAAACAAGATAGGAAGATTTGTAATTACTTAAAAAATAAGCTCGTAAATTACTTACAAGCTTTAATATCAAAATGCATTTTATGACACCTGAGCATTATAAATAATTTGAATTATATAGATGCATTGGAGAGAAAACTGAAATGAAGTGGGAATAATACCGTAAGCGGGGGCAGGTCGCCAAGTCAAATACGTCGCCAAAGCTTATAAGTAAACACACTTATGAGCGTTGCCAATCGAGATGAGGTATTTAGCAACCCTTTTGCTGAGTTGTGTTGTTGTTTCATGATGTGATTAGAAATTATGTGATTGGTCAAAGAAATTAACTGGGGATACAGTTAAGTTTGAAGGAATTATGTGATTGGTTGAAAGAATTTATCTATAACCGAACCTGAAATGACCGTCGTAGACGTTGACCATGCTTGCTTGTTGTGATTCCTTTGTGAAGTTAAGAGTGTGCAGTTATATAATCGTGGTGTTTAAGAGGGGAAATTTATTTTTTTTTATATTAAATGAAGATAAGTTGTCTAAAACTGTAATGAATCTGCTTTATGTTAAAATGTGTTGTATATGAATTGAGGTGAACATTTGAAAATGTCTGTTGGGTACAATATTTAACGTATCCGGAGTAGGCTTAAATTCTGCTTATTTGGGTGCGTTTAATGCATCAAGGTCATTTAATAAGGAATCGAATCTGGAAATAGAAGATTTGAGGTATGTGCTTTTCTTTATTTAAATATTCATTGTATGATTTACTGTATTGGTTTACGGTTGATATTTAATATTATTGTTTTCTTTTGTAGCATATTTATATAAAGGTTATCATATGTTGTGTTATTTTAATTTTATGTGAATTGCTTAATAATGATTTGTGATGAAAACTGGAGATTTTTAGTGTTTTAAGTAAGATGGATAAGAAAGATTGATTCAATATGAATCAATGTAAAAGGATTTTTGGGTTTTTTGTGGTGAGTTTTGATTTTATTCTGTTTTTAGTAGTGTGCATTTTGTGTGTTTTGAAGATATTAAAATTGAATGAATCTCAGGAAGGGGGAGAGGTAGTCGGTTTATTTGAGTGTTTAGGAAATTTTAAACTGTAAGTTTAACATTTTAAGGGAAATTTTGCTGTATATTTTTCAGCATAAAGATATTTCAGTATTTTGCCTCTTTTGAAGGTTTTATTTTATTTATTTTTTAACGTACCCATTGCCCAGAGCTGGTGCTTTGCTAACGTTCATTTTGTTTGTAATTGCATTTACGTATGTCTACAAACGTTTCAATAAGGTCTTTAGATAAGCGTATTTAGTTTTGGGTTTATGTTTTCTTATATAACTACGTATGTTTATGCTATGTTTGGCGAGAAAACGAAGTCGCCAAGGTTAGACGTTGGCGACAAGAAAAAGTTACCACCTAAACCTGCCCCCTCTAATGGTATTATTCCCGAAGGAAGTTAACGGGATTTTACGCCACAGCCACTTGGAGAGTTAAACTTCAAAAGAGGGTCACACTGTTCAAATAGATTATTGTGTTGCTGTGGGATTGCGGCCAATTGTACCGTACGTGGCCAACACGTGGGCTCTAGAGCAAAGGGGGGATGTCCTTAGTGGAGGTCTTTCTAAGGGGTCCCAACTACTAATTACGCTGTTTTGTAGGAGGCCACGGTAAACTCCGAACGGTTAGGTCGGTGGACGCAACCTAGTTTTGAACCAGGCACCGTCTGTCTCCCAGTTCAGAGCGCTAAGCGCTCTGCCAGTGGTGGGGCTCAAACAGCTCGAAACACCCGATTTATGGAAATATGCCAGTCATAAAATTTAAATAAGCTTGACTATTGATAACTATATAGTCATTGTAAGTTTTTGCTATTTGAAAATAAGGTGTGTGATTTCTGGGAAAAGAATTTAGAGCAAGTCTCATCATGCTATTGAACAATGGGAAAATATATTGATGTCTTCTTCTCTTCTAAAAACGTATGTACGTTTAAACATTTAACAACTTCTCAACTTCTTCAGTTTTAAACTTTCCTCTTTCAGAATATGAAATCATCATTTTGTACGAAGACCGAGTTATCCTTAAAGTAACCAAATAAGAAGGTGGGAAATCTAATTGTCAGTTAAAATGCACTAGCAGGAAGTTCTTTACTAAACAAAAACAAAACAGATCGCTAAAGATAAAAGTGCTATAATCCTAAAAGGGGGATAAAAAGCAAGTATTTCTAACACTTATCAAAGAGATCATTAGAGTTTCCATGGTGACACAAGCTGCGGAATATATTACGAAGAACTCTATGTAAGACACGAGAAAAGCCTCCTCGAAGTAGCCATCAGTTTAATCTGAAACACTTGCGGGCAGGTTTTACTGACCGTGGAAAGAAAGAGATTAGCACGGCGTTTTCAGTGAAATGTTAAGCGCTTGTTTCTTAAAGGTGTGAGAACTTTTACCATATAGTTTACCATTTTAAAGTATAAGGTTGTAGCTTAAATTTTTCTTTTTATCGTTTAAGCGAGTAGCTTCTTTTTTTTTCTAATTTCTGCTATCCCGCAGCCTTTGAAATTTTACTTATTTACTTATTTATTTTTACTATATCCTTCTTATTAATACATTAAAGGTTGCATAATTTCCAAGGAAACAGTCATAAAAGTGGCTATATTTTTATTCAAGAAAAATGTATAAAAAAAATCTGGAGTGACTCCACTCGACTTTCCGAACACTTACGATTAAGATCATTACCATGCACTTAAATAAATTTTAATCGATGAATAATTCAAACATTTATACCAAATTAAAACTCAATCGAATGCACCGTTTAAACGCTTGCGCACTTTCAAGAATTTCTCCCCATATGCCATTATGCCATAACATAAAAGAAAGTTTTGTCGTTGCCCTTTAGGAGAACTATAAGTCCTATACACACCAAAATCAATACCGGTCTTAGGATGGTGGTTTATAACGTGTATACCGAATTTGAGCTAAATCGAATGTATTGTTTAAACGCTAGCGCACTTTCAAGAAATTCCCCCCATAGGCCATAACGTAAAAGAAATCTTTGTCGTAGCCCTGTAGAAAAACTATAAGTCCTATACACACCAAAATCAATACCGGTCTTGCAACGGTGGTTTATAATATGTATACCCAATTTGAGCTCAATCGAATCTACCGTTTAAACGCTAGCGCACTTTCAAGAAATTCCCCCCACAGGCCATAACGTAAAAGAAATCTTTGTCGTAGCCCTGTAGAAAAACTATAAGTCCTATACACACCAAAATCAAAACCGGTCTTGCAACGGTGGTTTATAATATGTATACCCAATTTGAGCTCAATCGAATCTACCGTTTAAACGCTAGCGCACTTTCAAGAAATTCCCCCCATAGGCCATAATGTAAAAGAAATCTTTCTCGTAGCCCTGTAGAAAAACTATAAGTTCTATACACACCAAAATCAATACCGGTCTTGCGACGGTGGTTTATGACATATATATCCAATTTGAGCTCAATCGAATGCTCCGTTCAGGAGCTATCGTGTTCACTCACATAAAAACAAACACACACACACACACACACACACACACACGCACACACACACACACATACACACATACATACATACATCTCGTAAAAATAGTATAAATGGATTCAGAAGCCCTCAAAACGTGTAAAAACACCAAAATCTCGAAGTCGAATTTTTTCATGATTACAATACTTTCCTTACATGGTACATGTTCGGAAAGTAATAAGTCTATATACAATATGTATTCATTACAATATGTATTCATTTTAAGGTTTGGGCATTTTTTATCACGAAAATAAATAAATACGCAAATTTCTAGGAAAAGCCAATATTTTGAGTTATTGTGATTGAATGTGTGTTTTCTAGTAAGGTGGGAAGATTTAAAAATATGTTTTGTAGACTAAATGAAAATTTTATTAAACATATTTCATAACACAAATAAATATTTGTAAAATTATCTTTTAGCATAAGTAAAGAAATGAGCTGAGATTGCAAAATACGTATCATAAATGCATACATTTGAGTAGTGCTACCATCTATTCAAAAATGAAATATCTCCAATCAAGTTAAAAATAGTCTGGTACTTGAACGGACGTACAGCTGTGCCGATCAAAAAATATTCGAAATTCTTCGGTGCCGATCATTCATCTGAAGCCTGGAACAGGGAAGTGAAAAAAAAAAATAAATAAATAAATAAACAGAAAATGCCAGCGACGAACAAGACGTCGCCAATCGGAGGAAGTAAGAAAAGAAGAAACCAGGGAGGGCAAAAGAACGGGGAGAAGGCATGTAGATAAAAAATAAAATATAGAAAAATACAAAGAATATAGGAGAAAAGTAATTTTTAAAAAAGGGAGGGGAAATGGCACAAAATAGGAACATGCAAAAGAACAATAAACAGAACAACAAGAACAGTAACCACAAAAACAACAAAACAAAACAAAATCAAATAATAAATAAAAACATCTTTATATAAATATAAACACTGGACAACATTTTTTCCCAATATATAAACATGAAAACACCTTCTTTAAACATAACGAAAATAAATAAATAATAAAATGAAATAAACAGACAGGGGGGGGGGAAGAAAAAGAAGAACGGAGGAAAGCAGGAAGAAAGAAACAACCTTACAACAACTGCTTCCGAACAGATTGGATGAAAGGAATGGAAGAACCATCGTTCACAAGATACCCCAAGTGCTGGCTAATGGAAAAACCTTTAAAAAAATCAAGATGGGGAAAGACTGGGGAGAGCACACGATCTTAGCATTAGAAAATTTGAAACTATGATTATAATTCCAACAATGTGATGCAATAGAAGATTTGGAAAGTCCATGCTTTGAAACATATCTCTCTTTGAAACATATCTTTGAAGCATGAACTTTCTCTTTGAGCTTAATTTTGATCGCTCTTCTAATCTGACCAACATACCCCAAGTCACAAGATCCGCAAGGAATAAAATAAACAGACCAACGGTTCTCAGTAGAAATAGGATGTTTGAGAGAAGATAATTTAAGTTTATTTTAACAGACTTAAAGAGAGACTTTGAGAAGTTTAGAAATTTTACAGCACAAAAGTGAAAAGAAAGGTTGTACAATAGAGTGATTAAGATAATTAACAGAAGTATATGAATAATTAGACTTAATAAATTTAGAAAGAGCTTTATCAATAATAGAGGGACAAAACCCTCGAGAGACTGCTAAGTATTTTAAGTAATGAATCCCATTATTAAGAGATGTTTCGGAACAAATTTTGATAGCACGGAACACATAAGTGTAAAAAGCAGAAAGTGTTACTGGTAAGGATGATTAGACAGATCCTGAGAAAGTAAAGAGATGGAAAAGGGTTTACGGAAAACAGAAATAGAAAAACCGTTGGGATTCTTACAAGCAAGAAAATCCAAAAAGGGAAAGAATTGTTACACTCCTCTTCTAAAGTAAACTGGATGCAGGGATCAATCGCTTTAACAATCGAAAGTAAATTGGAAGTATCACAATAGGAATCCACAAGAACGAAACTATCGTCAACCTCTCTGACCCCTCACGGAAAATTAAAGACATTGAAGAGTTTCGCTTCAAAATGATGCATATAAATTCACATAAAAGAGATGATAGAGGATTACCCACAGCAAGACCCTCGGTCTGTTTATAGAAAGACTCATTAAAAATGAAAGCAGTTTGTTTAAAACAAACGTTAACTATAGAGATGAACTCCTTAATCTCGACTCAAGAATAGTGAAACTCGCGTAAACAGTTTTCCAAACAGTCAATTGCAGCATGGATAGGAACATTAGTAAATAGGGATTTAACATCAAGATAGAGCATTTCACAATTAGAATAGATTTGAACCTTGTTAACAAAAACATAAAGAGTTTTTTAACATTATGAGTAATACTACCAGTCAAAGGTAATGTAGAGTATATGAGAGGAAACGTGCAAGTTTAAAAGAAGCAGTACCAATATTAGAAACACTAGGGTGAAAGACAAGAGAAGGTTTATGAATTTTAGAAAGGGCATAGAAACGAGCAAAATCAGCCATAGAAGGAATAACATTACGTTTATTTTTATAATTTAAGACTATAGAGGACATAACAGTGCGTTTAATTTCAGGAAAATGACTGTTAGTACGACTAGAATTTAATTTACTGTAAGAACCAGTGATTAACAGGTTATTGTTACTATCAACATAAGAATATTTATGAAGAAAAATATGTCTGTACATGAAAAACGTTTAAAAATTTGTCATGTGTGAGATTTGTTGCAGTGGTGTTGGATTAGAAAGCCTTTTCCAAAATTTGTATCTTGTGGAGATAGCGTGTCAAAATGTTCTGTTCGCTTATCTCTCTGTATCTTGAAGAAAAGTAAGAGAGATCCAGAAATCTTTGCTGTAAAGTATTATGCTCATTAAGGTCTAACATTTAAGAGTAGAACATTTAAAAATTTAATCTCCAAATAAAGTGAACCACCGCACTTTTTTTTACACTTCTTTTTTTTTAAAGGAAAAAATTGCCTATAATTTTTTCGCCCTTAAAATGTCAAATAAATAAATAAAATATGAATCCTACGCGCAGGCACAGCTTATTAGTAGATGGAAAGTCAATAAAAATTTATTTATTTGAATTTAATGTAAAGATGACAGTGCTTTCCGCTATACCTAAAATAAAAATCTTCTCTAAACAAAAGAGATGACAGAAGATAAAATCGCTATAATCCTCAAAGGAAAAAAGTAAGAAGGTATTTCTATCAGTTATCAAAGAGATCATTGGAGTTTCCATGGTGACACAGGCTGTAGAATATATTACTGAGAACTGTATACCAGACATGTGTAAAGTCTCTTGGTTAAGAGCATCAGTATAATCTAAATCACTCTCGCCCAAGTTTTACTGAGCATGAAAATAAAAAGATTAACTCAGCTATTCCCCAGGGATCTTCAATGCTTGTTATATTAACGTGTTTGAACTTTTATTTTATTGCAATGCCTCGGGCTTTAGAAAGGAATTCAATCTGATTGATTGTGTAATTTTTTAATCTAAAATTCGAATATCTCGATAAATTTCAGAATATAAGATATTTTCATGCAGTTTTAGTTATTTAAAAATTACAACATTAAATACCACTATTATACTCAATAGGATGTACATTTTTGTTAAAAACTTTATTGATTCGTTTAAAAGAAAGGTAATAAGTCGATGTTCATTTTCATACTTAGCATTTATAAGGATAATATTTTTAACCCTCTAATGCCCATGGTAGCATATATGCTACCATACTTTAAACGCTTTTTTTTCATCGCAGAAATATGGCAGAACGTATTTTTTATGACATTAAATCAATAATTGTACCTTTTACAAGCCATAATAGCAGATTTAGTTAATAGATGGCTGCACCAATCCGAGAAAATTATTTTAGTAGCAACATGGATGAAGGAAACAAGGAAGACATGTTTACAATGGTAAGTTTTTCTCTTATTTTATAAGTATTTTATTTAAATAAAAGAGAATTTTTTCTATATATAAGTGTAAAAAGGTTTGCTTTTTCACTAAACGCCAAATATTTTGTGCAAAAGTTTCATTTATAATACTTAGATGAGATTTTAAATCATGGTAGCATATTTGCTACCATGGGCATTCCTGTAACTAAGCCTAGCTGTTCTGAAATGAGAAGGGAACACTTTCATTAGAGTATTTTGTGCTTTAGTTTTTATATCATTGATATGAATGTGCCCTTAGATTATTTATAAACTTAAATTTTGTTAGATTTTTGTTTGTTTTAAAATGTATCAATGATTTTTTTTCCGGGTGGGGGAGAAAGGAAAATAATAAAATTAAAAGAATTACTTTGAAATTAAATTTGGATGTAAATTTATCCCTTAATTATTATTTTGGATTATTTTATTTTATATTGAATTATTAAATGAAAGAGTATCCCCTTTTTTTATTTTCTAAATATCAGTGTTTTTTAAATATTAAAAAAAAATTGTATTTTGAATTAAATTTTGATTTCTTTTCAGCCATCTACTTCAGGTCAATATTTCAATAGAAAAAGAAGGACAAATGTCTTTAATAAAGTGGAAGATGCTATTGCTTTCATGAATGGCATGGAAAGTGATTTGTCAGAAATATCTGATGATGACTCTGATTATGAGAATCAAAGTCACGATATTTTGTATGATGAAGAAGATGAGATGATGAGAAATGAAGATGAAGATGAAATGATGAGAAATGAAAATGAAGAAGATGAGATCGTGAAAAATGAAGATGATAAAAATATTGAAAATAATATGAATGTGCCAAATGTTCAAGAAAACACAAAACTAAAAAAGAGCAGTAAAAATCTTAAAATTCTCTGGAGGAAAAAAGAGCCAAATCTTTTACCTTTTGCAAATGAAGATAATTTTCCTAATCCCTTGGAGCCTGTTCCATCTGCATTGGAATATTTTCAAATGTTTATCTCAAAAGATATGATTCAACTATTAGTTGAGCAAACAAATCTCTATAGTATTCAGAAAACAGGAAATTCAATTATGCTGACGGAAAATGCGATAGAACAGTTTCTAGGAATGACAATTAGAATGGGATTGGTCCAGATTCCATTTGTCAGAGGTTATTGGGAAGATGGACTATGGTATGAACCAATAGCAGAAGTTATGCCCAGAAATAGATTTGAGAAAATCCTAAGATTTTTGCATATTACTGATAACTTCTGTATAGATCAGAGGTTCCCAAACTGTGTGTCGCGAGCGTTTACCAGGGGTGCCGGGAAGATAATCAACAAAAGTCTAAGTTTTGGGGGAGCATGATAAAGAAAAATTCCTCTGAACCGATATTTCAAAAAAAGTTTGCCAATCCGATGATCAAGTAGGTGAAACAAAAATATTTTAGTCAAGTTCGAGAGAGTTCGGTGTCAAGTCGGTGTCTATTTTACAGAAACTCCCTGAAATATGGAAGGGGGGGGGGGCAAAATTCTATAATAGTGTAATAGTAACCCCAATAAACATAAAAGAAACAATGAAAAATGTATCCAAACTGCTTCATTCTAACCTTCATATTCATATTGTTTTAAAGGTAACTTGCCCCGAAACGATTTTCAGCCTGACAAGGGTGCCGCGAAATGTTTTTAGCCTGACAAGGGTGCCGTGGGGGAAAAAAGTTTGGGAACCCCTGGTATAGATGATCCGCAACAAAATTATAAATGCTGGAAAATACGCCCATGGTAAAATGCAACATATATCTTTGTTTAAATAAAGAGAGAAATTGTTTTAAATCCTTCCATATGTAAAAATGTAGAAAAACACATGAAAATAAATTTTTTTTAACATTGCTTCATTTACACCCTAATCTGCCCATGGTAGCATATATGCTACCATTGGAAAAACATAAAAAAAATTACTTTTCTGTTAATTTTTAATTATGTTTGTATTATTTGTCCTAAAATAACACTAATTTAACCAAAAAGGAATTTTTTTCTTGGAAACTTCTTATACTGGGCATTAGAGGGTTAAGGCTATGCCGCAAATAGTTCGATAGAGAGATGGAAATTATCAATCTGGCTGCTGAAGAAGAGTCACTGAAAATCATTGAATTTTAATTACTGACTTTTCCAATATTTGTTCATATAGACAATCTTGACTCAAACTTATGTAATCTTGACCAACTTCTGGACAGTGATAGTGCCCATAGTGAAGATGATACTTAAGCAAGGAAAGTGATGGCGATGTGTTATATTGGTAGCGATACACATTGGCTTAACTACACTCATGTCCATAAATTAAGGATAATTCAGAATCACACAGAAATTGATCTCTAAAATAAAAATTTCACCTGTGGAATGATCACACACATCTTGAAGAAGAATATGCAAATTACAGGAAACCACCAGATGGCATGGATGGTACGTCACAATGACGAGAGTGTAAGAGAGGGGTATATAAGGAATGGTGGCAAAGAAGTAAAATTGTTCACAAGCGCTGTGAAAGCCTTTCAGTGCAAAAACCGCATAGTTATGGCACAAAGGAGGCATTTGGATGATGTTTTACGTGGCAGAATTATCGGACGACTGGAATGTGGACGTACCCAGCTGGAAGTATCCGAGGAACTTGGAATCGCCCAGAGTGTCATCTCCAGGCTTTGGCAACGATTCCAAGATGATGGTAATGTGAGTAGACGTTACAGCACAGGTCGCCCCCGAGCTACAACGCCGAATGAGGACCGCTATTTGGCAGTTACTGCCAAAAGAAACAGACGGAGTACAGCATCAGACCTGTCTCGTCAGCTCTCTTCAGCTACCGGTACGACAGTTTCAAGGCAGACAGTGTACAGACGCTTAGGGCACATTGGTCTATATGCTCGTAGGCCTGTCAGATGTGTTCCACTTACCGCAACTCACTGTCGCCTGCGATTAACCTGGAGTAGAGAGCATGCATTGTGGACACCGCAACAGTGGTCTTGTGTGATGTTTTCCGACGAGTCCAGGTTTAGTTTGGAGTCTGATTCTCGCCGGACATTCATCTGGAGAGCGCCAGGTACCCGTTACCACCAAGAGAACACCATTGAAAGACACCGTTACGGTGGTGCAGGATGGCTCGTTTGGGGAGGAATTATTCTTGGTTCCAGAACTGACCTGCATGTTCAGAGTGTAACGATGACAGGCCACATCTATCGGGATGTCATTCTGGAACAACATGTACGTTTGTTTCGGGGCGCCATGGGTGCTGAATTTGTGTTTATGGATGACAACGCCCGTCCTCACCGTGCAAACATTGTAGACGAATGCCTTCAATCGGAGGATATCACCCGTATGCATTGGCCAGCATACTCACCGGACTTGAATCCAATAGACCATGTGTGGGATATGCTTGGCCGACGAATTGCAGCCCGTCAACCCCCTCCCACCTGTCTACCGGAACTTCGGAGTGCATTGCTTGATGAGTGGTGTAATATTCCCCAAGATCAGATTGATCATTTGATACTCAGCATGCCTAGGCGTTGTCAGGACTGTATTGCATCGTCCGGGAGACATACTCCGTATTAACCATCCTACAAACCATGTTATACTGTTTTTTGTAAATAGGTTCTTTTTTCAAATTGGGTCAAGGGAGTAAAACTTGCAATTTTTATTAATTATGCCAAACGTATAGCATCTTTTTTGCTCTTTACTTTTTGTTTAATAAATAGACTTTACAAATAAGTCAAATTTGTTTTACTTCTTTCTCTTTCTTTGCCTGAACTTCATTATCCTTAATTTATGGACATGAGTGTACATTGGTAGCGATGTGTTATATTGTTAAAAAATACTCACTGAAAACATTTCCCCCACAGATTTAACAAAGCCCTATTTGCATCCTGTGATGAAGATCACATATCTAATTTAATAATCATTTACTTTGGCTTTCTTTAATGTAATCTATCCAAAATTCAAGAATTCTAAATCACTTCTGTTCTCATATTTTCTGCCATTTCGGCTTTTAAATCTGTTTTTTCGCTTTTCCCGTATGCACTTTTCTTTTTCTTTTTGTCTGTTCATTCTAGCGTCGTTGTGCTAAAAATAGATTTCATTGCGTCCGTTTGCAAAATCAACGTATTTTCTGCTTGCCCTCTTGGCATCCTGCTGGCGTAAGTGTGTAGTGGAGTAAAACCACAGTTCAAAACAACAGCTTTAAAGAAGTTCAGTTCAGACGTGAGAAACTGAAGAACGGAAAAAAAATATTCAAAACGCGGAATACAAAAGTATTTAGAGCACCATACTCTTCATCGGTGTTTATGCAGAAAGTTTATGAGGAGGTGTGTACGTGTTGTGTTAAGGCAAAACTAAATGAAGGTTATCTGTCAACGGAAGGTGCTTTGGGCAGAAGACTATTAAGGGGCGCTAATGCTTACAGGATGGAAGACAGGCTTATAAAAACTCGCTGTAAATACTGTTAAGGGAGTTTTCGTTAAATTATAGAAATAATATTATGCAGAAAAGTAGGTTGATTATATTATCCTTTATCAAACGCAAATACGATCGAAGAATTTAGCAGTATACGTATTTAAATCAATTAAATTAACATAGGTACAACATTAATTCGCATAGACAGCAAAGAAACGAAACTTTACGATTAGTTTTAAAATAAAATTTTAAATTTTATTTGTATTTTCCTTAAAACAACCAGAATTTTAGAAAGTTATAAATTCATATTTATCTCTTCCGCAAGTTTAATTAATAAATAAAATCTCCTAATCTTAAATAAACCCTTGAAAATCATAATAATGGGCGGTTATTTATGTTACTTAGCGAAGTTAGTTTGTAAAATCAGAAAAGGTTGAATGATAAGAGTTAACTCATATTTACTAAGAATACTTTTTTAAGATACTACATAGCCCAGTGTTCTCTAAAAGCTGGTTCGTAGAACATAAAAATGACGCTAAAAAAACAACAGGTTAAACGTTTTTTAACTGCTTAGAATTCTTTAACTTCGTATCGTCCATTTTATTTTTATCCCGCTTTTATTATCCTTAACTTCTCTTCACATATTGATTTATTCTCAAAATTCCAGAGAATCTTTTTCGGATGAAATGAATGTTAAAATTTTTGGAGAATTTTTCATAGCTTATAAAAACATTTATTTATGTAACACAGCTTATTTATGTAACACAGTTTCCTTTTTCTCTGTGTTCATTAGGCACTACACCCCCTGGGCAGCATCAAACCTTTATGGAGTAACGTAATCCTACTTTTAAAAAAATGTAATTTTAAGAAATTTCTCTTCCAAATTTAAATATCTGTAGCGCAGTTGATAATTATTTGTTCCCAAGAATATTAAACATGCTGCAGTAATTTATTCTTGAGACATAAACTGATTTCAGTTACTGAATATCTCAGAAATATCACACGTCATACAAATAAACAGTACCCTATTTTTCTTGAATAATATTTTCAGTTTTATATTTCTTTTAAATATGCTTTTATTTCAATAAAGTTCAAAACACTTTCCCTCGAACGTGGGTGTTAAGGGCACTTGCTGTTTATTTAAGAGCGCGGAATTAATATTAAACCGACAAAACTGTCATACTACGAATTAAAATGCTATTATAATGACGTTTTCTAAATTAAAACATTTTTAATATGATAAAATTGTATTATGATTTAAGAGGCTACAACATGTTGGCTTCAATATGGTTACTTCTTGAGAAAATCTAATTTCACTGCCTGCTTAATTCGTAACTATCAAACATTTTACAAACAGATAACTCATTATTTTTTTAATTACGTCTTCATAATTAACGTCTTGAATATTAAATGCCTTTTTAAAATGTAGATAATTTTTTATCTTAATAAACATTATTCTAAAATTAACTAAATAAAATTGCGACAATCTTGTAAATTAAACAGCTTATCGCGAAAAGTTCTTTTTCTAAACAAAAACAAAACAGCTGACAGAAGATAAAAGCGCTGTGATCCTCAAAGGAAAAAAGTTAGCAGGTATTTCCCTAAGTTATCAAAGAGATCATTAGGGTTTCCATGGTGACACAGGCTGCAGAATATATTACAGAGACAGATATATAAGACACATGAAAATCTCGCCGGTTAAGACCTTTTGTGTACTCGGAGAGATTTGCGGGAAGATTTTACAGACCATGAGTAAAAAAGAGAGAGAGATATTAGCAATTCCATGTGATTCTTGCGTCCAAAATTTCATTTCACGATATAAATAGAATATTTAAATTGATTTTTTTAATTTCATCGTTCGTTAGAATTTTTTTTTTCCTGAAACGATTAAATACATTATTATAATGGTTAAAAGTTTTGTAAAATATTCAATATTTTCATGTAATGGGCTTCTTCGAAACACTAGTTAAAGTGAAAAGGAAGCTTCTGATTGAGCAATAGGAAGTTTTCAGACGCTTAGACTAAATATTATTCAAAAATATCATTTTGTGCAAAGAATTAAAAAATTGTTCAATTCGTAAAGTAACCAACATTTTAATATAATACGGAGTAATATGCAAATGAATTAATCGCGTAATAACATATATTTAATGAATCAAAAGAGAAAATAACTACACACTTAAAAGTTAGTTGTACTGATAATTATTAATTTATTCCTTCATATTTTAATCATAAATATAATATTTTAATAGCATCGTTGAAAGAATAATAGGTGTCTGAACACTAGTCTGTGGGCCATAGTTTACCATTGCATTTACCGGCAGATACAGAGTAGATGTTACCGGGATTATTTATTAAACCTCGGTTGATTAAAATACATTTCAAATAAGAAAAGTCACTCACACGAAGAATATTTTTTGATATGGCTTCGCAAGGTGATGCATATCTATAAATATACCGAATTCAATTTTTGCAATTTTCCTCCTTTTCTTTAACTGGAAATTGAAGAAAATGTCATGCATCTTAGAAGTAAAATGTAAATTTAATTAAAAAAATATCAAAAGACGTTCAAAATATGTCTTTTAATTTAGAAGTGTACAACTAGTGATTTAGAACTATATGTAATAGTCGTGCTGCTAAAGAAGCCTTATCCCTCTTCCTTTTCTAAATCTTCATTGATTAAAGGCAGTCGTCATTTATAACCACTCTTTAGAAATTACTATCATTCAGGCTAACCTAAATTGGATCTGATTTCAGAAGATAAAAAGCATTTCAGCCATGCGTATCCAATTAGCCTAATGTTTCTGAATGGACTAAAAATTTAAAGTGGTTTAAAAAGCGCTGACTTCGGGCTCAGACCAACTAATTTAGCTTGATTATTTTTATTTTTGTAGAATTACGTTCCCTCATAACCATATTCTGCAAAGAAAAAATCATATTTTTTAAATGTTGTCGTTAAGTCATAAAATCATTCTGTTAGGAAACGAACTGGGATTTCTTTTACGGCAGCGAAAAACGTAACGTCATAAATTAAAACTTACGTCAGATTAATGAATTCTGTAATAGAATTTACGTCATATCAAAGTAAATTTGTAATTTTCGCGATTCTGCATAGATGCTCTAGATTATATAATTTGACATTTTTCATGAGATTTAAATATATGAACCTATTTCCCTTCTGCAGGATTTAAATATTTATAGTGAGTATTCAGCCTGAATAGTTTCTATTTTTAGACATGATCTCTTAATTGTTTTAGTTATAAAAGTTTAACATTATATTATGAGTTTCAAGAAAAGACGATTTCTTAAGAAGCTTTTTCTCATATCCTTCAATGGAGAAAAATGGAACTGACAACCGTATAATTCTAGCTATAAAGTACAACACATATGGATACCTGAAAATAAATTAAAGGACATTTTGAAATTCGCTCTCTAAGGTGGGTGATTGTCTAAGGTGGTGATAAGTCTGTAGAAAGTCATTATTTATGTCATACCGAAAATCTCACCAGACGTCGCCTAGTTTGGCAAGTTTTGCCAAAATTTCCCCCAAATTTACCGAAAGTATCTCAACTTCAAATAAAATAAGTTTGAATGAAATGCGTGTAAAATTTATTTACAGTGTCGCCCAAAACACATTAAGTTCTATTGCCAGGTTTAAAACATTAAAATTTTATGGACAATTATTGGTACGGCCCAGCGCGAATTCTTGCCACCTGTCTCCAAGCTTGGACAGTTTGAACGAAATATTGCCAAACATCCTGCCAAGAATAAGTTTTTACAATTGAACCTAGCTTTATGATATCTCTTTATTCAGAAAGAAGAGTCCAAGCCTTAACATTATTCAATCATAGTATCTCGATTTCAAGAGCAAATTTTATTAATGAAGTGCAGCAAAATTCATGTTATTTGAAAGACGTACAAGGAAGTCACCCGATGACCACATCAGATTTTTTTTAGGGTGGGGGGGTGTAGACATTAACAGAATATAAATACAATGGTCCCAAAACTATGCAAAATTATTCATTAATTAAACCTAATTCATTAATTTTCTAGCTTAACGATATTTTTTTAATTGATCAAGGAATATTTCAGTTGCTGTTTTTAACACCGCTTTGGGAGTGTTCAAATTATTTAAAGAAAAGGAACTTAACAAAAAGATACCTTGTTAGTTAGCACTCAAATGCCGTATGTACAACGTCACTCTAACGTTCTGCATGCTTATAGAGAAAGTTAATTTAATAATAACGCTTACTTAATTTAAATCTAGATTTTTAAAATTTTTTATCCCTGCATATACACCGAAAATTACAGCACTTCGAAATTCTATCCATTCTGGCATTTAAGAAAGTTTTTTCTTTAATAAAACTAACTGGTTAAATAAAAATGTAGTTGAAACATAAAACAGTTTATATAAAATACACGCATCATTTATAAATTTAAAATGTTGCATAATCACGATGATAAAGAAAAATTTTTAAGGGTCATTATGCTATAAAATTACATAATTTTCCATGCCGCTACTTTTCTGTTTTTAAATATGCGTAAATTCAAAATTTTTATCATCATCTTCATAAATTCTTAAAATAAATTTCACGTAAACACATTTTTCAGCGAAAAGCAACGATACCCTAATAAATATGCGTTAATTTGTTTTTCAGCAACCAATTTATGTTTTTTTTTTAAATATCAGTGAATGGTTTTATAAAATCTTTTGATGTTTTGTAAAAAGTGCAAAACTTCTTCCTAAAACTGCTTCACAAGAATTTCGTTTAAAAATTTAATGATGTCTAGTCATTATTATTCATCTTGGTGATATAGATACGCCATAAAGAGGGTGTGTTTAGAGCAACTGTATGAGGCGAAATTTTTAATTAGGTTGTTAATCTTGTTTGACCACCTCAAAAACTGATTGTAATTAATTTTTAACCTGGCAAAGATATTTAAAAACATATTTAAAAAGAAATATTTGTGTACTTTTGAAAGAACGAAAATTTCGTAGCTTTTTCTTCCTTATTATGTATATATTTTTTAGATATTTAGAAGAAATACAGTGTCCATTATAAAGTTAATGCAACAATAACTGGCGCTACTTCTACATGGAAGGCGAAAAATAAATCGGTGATCCAACAACCCTGTAACAGTGGCAGAATGCGAAAGGTCTTTTTCAAAATTGAAAATAATAAAAAACAATTTCATCAACCATGACTAACATGACCATTTATTTTTTCCTTCAAAATGGGAGATCTACTACTGTTTTGGTAATAGTGTATTTATTTTCTTCCTCAAAACGGGACATCTACTGTTTTTAAGGTAATAGTATAGGGAGACTGAATTTCTGGTCTGGGTATCTTTTAGTTGTTAAGAAAACGCCCCCAAAAAGGTTGTGTTAATGTTAATTTCAAAATAAAATGGAAAAAAAAAAACCTTTGCTAAAACACATATACTAAAAATAGTACAGGATGTATGTTTCGGGTGGTACAAGGGGTAGGAACTTCTTCCACTTGAAAAACACCACCCAACACAAGGCAGAAATTTAGGAAAGCGAGAAATATAAACAAAAGGACACACAGAAAAAAGAAAGTTGTCATTCAGAAGGAAAAAAAATTCTTAAAAAACCAGAGTGAAAACTTGAAATAAAATGGAGGTCGGGGGGTGGGGGGGGGAGGAATAAGCAAAAGATGGCCATGACTTTAAAAGAAATAAATTGAAACAGTTGACAAAAAAGGAACATAATACGTAATAAATCCTCTGGCGTTTTCTTTACGTCTCGAGAGGGGGGAGGGAGGGAGGAAGGCTAGTTTTTTTTCTTAATTTTTATTACAGACAATTCCGTTGGATGATTTCAGATTTTTGCGGCGTTTATTGAAATCGCTACCGTGGGTTGCTCTCTTTCTAAAAACGGGATATTGCAGGGGACATTTTCTTAAAAAGGGACATTACGGTGTCCCGAAGCTGTGCTTGGGGACAACGGAACAAGTGACCTAAAAACGGGACTGTCCCGTTCAAAACGGGACTGTCCCATTCAAAACGGGACGTATGGTCACTTAACCATGACCCACGATATATAGATTTGGTCATAAAAAATATCGAATCAAAAGTAGATTTCAAAACAAACGATATCACTAAAACGTTTGCCAACTTCAAAGCATAAAATTAAATTCGATGTCTGAAAATATACCTAACTTTATTTTATTGTAAGAATAAAGTAAAAAAAAAGGAAAATTATATTAATTTTTGTTGGCAAAGGAGGGGGGGGGGAACGCTGCAGGCTGATTTTCGTACCCCGGTGCCCAATATTGGTAAGACGGCCCTGATGAACTAACATACTTGCGTACGTTGAGACGTCTCGCATAAATTCTTCGAAGTACAGCTAGATGCAGTAGTTAGTCAAAACCGTTTTTTTCATAAAGATCTGCATGGCTAAATTTTTCGCTATCACTTAACTTCCTTATACTTTGTACAAGGAAGCAAAGAGAGAATGACGGTTTAAAAAATTATAACTGAAACATGCGAGTTAAGTATTAAAATAATAACAATAATAATAATAATAAATAATAAATCTTTCAGTAAAATTATGTGACAGGACACAATTATTTTATGACATAAAAATAGTTCAAAAACTTGCCGACACATGGTGCTAAATACATAATATGAAACAAGTTTCTAATTTAAAAAACTACAACTCTGATTTCTCTATAGGGAAAGACGCGAGACAATGCGGGACCAGAAATGGCTAAGATCTCGTTTCGTCTCACAATCTCATCTCGCACCTGTAAGTTCCAGTCATCCGTCACTTGCTCATCAGTCATCCCTCTGTTTCGGACCAGTCAAAGGGTCTCTCGCCAGACCTCATTAATAAGGGACCATTCTAATTCTTTTGCTTCTGATAATGAAGTAAAAATGATGGAATTTCATGTCATACAATGTACAAGACCGCGATAAGCGAGGGGCGACTGTACGTCTTTTACTTTGCACAATTAAGTAAAAATGGAAGCACTTTGGTGTTATTCAGTATGCAAGATCATCCTCGCGGTATCGCGCGAGACCGTGATAAACGAGGAACGACTATACCTCTTTCACTTTCTACAATTAACCCATTAACGCCCAGCGATCTATTTTTAGACCGACACGAAATTTGTTAGTCACTCAAATATTTAAACATTAGTTTATTTTCCTAGCTTAATTTCTTGAATACAAAATTTGATAGCTATAAAATACTCAGCGATAGCAAACTTAAATGAGAATATTTCTCTGTCTTATTCACATTTTTAGAAAAAGATTTACATTCTTCATGCCACACAAATGTCGGAAATTTATTTATTACTTCTGGCATCAACATGAATTTAAGAATTTGCTGAAAAAAGTTGGGCGCTAATGGGTTAACTAAAGATAAAGGGATTTATGTTGTACAGAATGAGAGACCGCGATAAAGTAGGGAAGACTGTACGCCCTTTACTTCAAATAAAAATGAAGGCTTTTGGCGTCACGGTATGCGAGACCTCGATAATGAAGGATGACTGTACATCTCTTACTTCCTACAATGAAGTATAAATGAAGGCATTTTGGTGTCAGAGTATGCGAGACCTCGATAAATAAAGGATGACTGTGTATCTTTTATTTCACACAATTAAGTAAAATAAAGGCATTTTGATGTCAGACAATATTAGAGACCAGTCTCATGGTCCTGACACGCACCATGAGGTTCCATTTCGTCGTCTCGTCTCGCTAAAGCCCGAGACCACGAGAAGTCCCGTTTTGTCACGCAGTCTCGCGTCCATCCCTATAATTCTAGCCACCCATACTACAAATTTGTATCCACATATGCTCTGTTTTTATGAACATTTTGTATTCATAAATTGATATTTGAATTTTGATACACCTTGTGAACAATAAAAAAATAAAATATTCATTAATAAAAAAATACTGTTGATAAAAAATACTAATGCAAAATATATACTGTTTGAACGAAAAGGAATAGAGTTAGATAAGATTTTTTGGGCTCGGAAACTTTAAATTCTGTATGTTAGTGCCATCTCGATAGCTTCTTAACTACTTTATATTTCGTGTTGTTAAAAAATGCTCTGCTATGCTACGAAAAATTTCTGCATTATATTTTTACTTTAAATGTTTTCCTTCAGTCTCTTTTAAGACACGTAAATTTTGTTATATTAAACATCATGAAATAAAGTAAAAAATTCGTAAGTTAAAATTAATAAAAGCTAATAAGTTATAAAGACAAAATTCTTAGTAAATAAAGAAATAGTAAATAAAGTTATAAATACAAAATTCTTTAATAGAAGCTCTTCACATCAAAAGGGTTAAATTTCAATCTACTTTAAACAGCAATTATTTTTAGACCAATATTAAGCGAATATAAGCGAAGTCCCTCACCATGAAAGCAAAACAGTTTCAAGGAACAAATTAACAAAAATTGCCCTTTTAGAAATTTATTTTTTATGTTATAAAGCATAATCGCCTACTTTTACAGTAAAATTTGAAATTATAATAATTCTTAAAAGCTATTACACACTCCTTGCGTAAACTGTGCGTGAGGTTGCTGACAGTTTTATGAGAAGCAGTTTGAAATGAACATTAAAGAAAAATGAGCCATGAATAGTCTTTATCGTATAAAATATCTTATATATTGTTTTTAAACTCACTCATGCTCGTAATAATTTTTGTTGCTGCACGACATAATTTCAGGTTGTGGCAGTGATCTAAATCATGCTGTGCGGCTTATACGTATTTTTCAGGCATGTTATCAATATCTAGCAAAGAGCTAAAGCGAGTTATAAAAAAGCAAATTGTTGTTCATGTATAAAGAAAGTCATTAGTGTATCGTCTAATATAAATATAAATATGCCAAAACTGATAATAGCGTATTTTAATTCTAATTAAACTCTAATTTTGATATTACTAGATAGAAAACATTCATTATTTTTATAAATTTCTCGTTCGTAATGCATGTAAATATACACTTAATAACATAAATATTTTTCCTAAAAAATATATAAAATTCAAAGATAAAAATAAAAGCACGGACAAAATCAGAACCATGAAACAAGAAAAGTTATGTATATAGTTTAGCAGCAATTTAAAGATATCGTTT
Source organism: Cheiracanthium punctorium (assembly GCA_038373885.1). Lineage (NCBI taxonomy): Eukaryota > Metazoa > Arthropoda > Arachnida > Araneae > Cheiracanthiidae > Cheiracanthium > Cheiracanthium punctorium. The sequence continues at coordinate 205,099 of JAWZYV010012446.1, forward strand.
TAAATATACAGAATTAATTAAAAGATCCTGGTGGCATGCCTTTAATTTTTATAAAGTGTTTACTATGTTTATTTCAGGAAATGTTTTTTTCTGAAAAAACATTTTATGTTATATTCAAATTACAATAACTTTCTTAATGTTTGTAAAAAGCAAACTTGAAAATATAAAACATGAAACGATGCTGTTAGTTTCTTCTCGTTTCTTGTGTTTTAACCCATTAACACCCAGAGTCCTTTTTAGAGGGCGGTCGCGCGAAGTAAAATGCAAGTTATTCATTGTTTATTTGTATTTTTAGAAAAAGATATTGATTCTTCAAAACCACATACGTCGGACGTTTTTTGTGAACATAAATTGGAGAATGTGATAAAAATAGCCGGACGCTGATAGATTAAATAGATAGATTAATAGATAGATAGGACGCTGATAGATTAAAAATGAAAAACATATTGTTTCCTAAAAGCGAGAATATATCAAAATTCTGTAATATGCAATCATAATTACCCCCCTACTGCTTTAGTAAACTATCCTGTGTCATTATAATACGATGTGTTCCTTTAATTGGTACACTTTTACAGAAGAGTACCATCAACTTGGTTTATACATTCATTTACTTTGCTATATAACAGTATACCCAGCCAGCCACGATACATCGAATTAACGTCGCCGTCGACCTAGTTTCGACGTAATCATCGACGTTAAAAATCCTTGGATATGTCCACCTGTTTGCCCGTCGAGCGCTGAACTTCTCGACGGCGTATCACCCGCGAGGGGCGACCGTGAGAGATAACAATCTCGCTTAACTACGGCGCAAGAATGGAAAAGGGTGACCGCCAGGAAGAGAAAATCCCCGACATTGGTCGAACACTCGTCGCTATAACGGCGAAGGGAGACAGATTCTCAGAATCCGTTTATAAAATTCAGCTCATAGTGGTTGATTTTACGTTATACATTGACGAATTGCTTCAACAGGACAGAGAAAACCGGCTTATATTCGTCTAATAGAAGTCGTTCCTTAAAGACTTCACAGAATTTGTCGAATTCTGACCATTTATAAACGTAGTAATTATGCCGCAATTCCAGACCTTTAGAGAATGGGCACATTCCATTTACATACGTCGTGAAGGAATGGAAATTCAATCTGCTCTGATCTTGTGCACTTTTGCCGTTTAAAAGGAAACACTTTATTTATCTATAAAATACATTTTACTATTAGTTTGTTAGCTAATGAAAAATAATTTTTAATCCAATATGCAGAAATAACAAGTTTTAAATTAACTTCTGATCGTTTTGATTAAAGTTACAAAATATACATTCATAAAAATTTGAACACAGAGAAAATATATGAAAGAAAAAATATAATCTTGATTTTTTGAATTTAACTAATCAGTAACTCGCATTAATAGCTTAAGTCTAATTTACATTTTAAAGGATTTATTTTTTCCCCCGGTACATTTTATGAATTGTTTTAACTGTATTAGGTATATTCAATAAAAAAAGGGGAGGGGGCGTTGTTAAATTCAAAGTTATGAACAATCTAAATAATTTCATATATTGTTGGAAAATTGTGAAAAAGTAACTTAAAAAATTAAATAAATATTAGTAAATTTAGTTAACTAATACAGTTTAAAATGCAATTTTACTAATAGTAAATATAATTTACTTATTTTATATAAAAAAGTTACTTTTTCACCAGTATATGAAAATATATAGATTCTTTATAACAGTAGATTAAATAATTTTTTATTAAAAATACCCAATACAGTCAAAATGATTAATAAAATGTACCAGGGAAAAATGGAAACCCTTTAATATGTAAAAGCGACATCTGCTGTTTATGCGACTTACTTATGAGTTCAATTCAAAATCAAGATTATATTTTTAACTTTAATATATTTTTTGTATATGTTCAAACTTTTATCAATATATATTTTATAACTTTATCTAAACGATTAGAAGTTAATTTAAAACTTGTTATTACTGAACATTTAATTCAAAATTGCTTTTCATTAGCTAAAACCAGTAGTAAAATGTTTTATATTTAAAAATATAAAGTGTTTCCTTTTTTTTAAACGGCATGTGCGCAAGATAAGAACTGCTTGAATTTCCATGCTTTCACGATGTATGTAAATAGTATGTGACTCACACATTCTCTAATTATCTAGAATTGAGGTACAATTAGAACGTTTATAAATTGTCAGGATTCGACGAAATCGTCAAGGAACGACCTATTAGACGAATAAGCCTGCTTTTTTTATTACTTTTTCCATGTAATAAAATGAGAACAAGTTTTCTATCTATAAATTTTAGTCCCCCCCCCGTCCCACGAGAAAAATCTTGTCTACTTCATTACACAAACAGTTTTTTATTTATCTCTCTTAATTCTTTGATTTGTTAAATTTTACTACTCCAAACAGGTTTATATTACATACTAGATGCATACATATTAGTATACAATTTAAAAAGAAAAAAAAATTACCTTTGCACAAAAAAGCTTAACCTATTTCATTCTAAGCCATAATGCAATAATGGTTGACTTTTGTTATAGTAAGCTCACATTAAGTAAAATCGTGCTTATTATGAGAAAAAAATATTTTATATGTTTAAGGTAAGCAGTTGATTTTATGGTAATTGTACCTGTATATTTCACTCTCTAATAAGGAATAACAAGACTTATAATTAGCGATTAAAAAGAAAATGATTAAAAGAAACAAAGCACATAAGTATTAGTTAAGTAATTATGTAACTCACCTCTAAAATTTTGACAGCCGAAATTAAATACGACAAACTTTAACAACACCGGCCAACACAATTTAAAGAGAGCCAGACAAACTTATTAATACATGTCAAGCTAACGATAAATCGTGTTAGCATTAAACTTGAAAATATTCCAAGAGATTCTTGAAAAATATCCACTTTTATAGTTAAAACTATCGAAAATGTACTCTTCTGTGCAGCTCAGCCAGTGACCACGCGATGAAAATGAAGCTAAATCTGCCCTTGCATAAAAAAACTGCAAAGCAAACCACGACGGAATACACACACAAAAAGAAGAAAAAAAAAAGGCATGTGACGTGACTTCAGCGTTCTCCAAAATTCTGAGAAATCGCGTGGGGTGGACAGGTCAAAGGTCGTGTGAAAGGACACGGTAACGTTTGTCTCCCCTGCACTGTTTATTCGACGTTAAACTGACTATTAACTAAGCTGAAAAAATTTCTCGGTGCTCCATCTGTTTCTTCTTGGCTGGCTGGGGGGTCGCCGAAGTCATGAGCGGAAAATCGGCGATGTATTGACGGATTATAGACCTCGTGGGGGTGACAAAGTCGAAGATAGCCGCCTCCCTGACCAGCATACAACGGCTCTTTAAAATGTCGACAACACAATGTATGTTTGATCTCTTTTAAACGCTATTTTTTGCTGTAATTTTTCCTCGACCTATTTTCGACATTTCGACATCGGGAATGCGTAATATATACGTGTGTGCGCTTGCTGGGTAGTTGGAACTTTTAATGGGAAAATATTATATTCCAGACTTTAATGTCTAGGGAAGTCCAACTTGTATTACTTTAGTCATACACTCTCAAAAATTATTTCTTCCCGGAAATTTGCCGGGATATCACCGCTTCTTTTTCTCCTATCAACTGAAGGAAATTCTTCACATTCAACGGATATTTTTCCTCTTCTTCATAACCCCAAGAAGAATTTACCGATATATAACGTTTTCAATGAGTGCGGAAATATAATTTGTAGAAAAATAAAGAATAAATTAGTGCACAAAGACGCACTCTCTAAAATTATTTCTTCAATTCACGGTAAATTTTCTGGCAGTAATGCTACCAGAGTATCTCCGTTATTTGATGATTATTTGTTTCTTTTATTTTTCTTTTCAATTGAGAATTCACGGATATATTACATTTCCATAGAGTGTGGAAATTATTCACTGAAAAATGAGAGATACGTTGCTGTATAAAGACAAATTATTTGAGAGTGTAATTTCGATACACATTTTTAATTAATAAATTAATAGGCTCATAAAGAAAAAGATACAGTTTCGATTTCATTACGAAATCTTTTTCAAGCAGCTTTTTCGAATAAATCTGCTATCACATAAAGCATTCTCCATTTGAATTCGGAAACTTTACTGCTAAGAAACGTTAGAAAAGCACTGTTTAGATTGGGAGAAACGTATCTGACATTTAAACAATTTAAATCTTCAGTTTACAATTTGCGACACCTAGCCTCTGTATATTAAACAGGATACTATTAAGAAATTGTGTTTCAACATTCATGCCTCGTTGTCACAAACAGTGTCATTAGATATGAAGACCGAGATACCAAGATACGTTTCTGGATTTGGAAGGGCTTAAAATAAAGGGGACTGCATTTAATACTTGACCAAGGACAGAAATTATGCAGATTAGATTACATAAACTCAAATTTAATAGTATTTGCTAAGGTTTTCACCGGATAAGGGCAGGAATCTTTCAACTATAAAAATATTCATTGTTATTTGCATAAATACAAATAGATGTGTTAACCCTTCACCGCCCAACTTTTTTCATCACATTCTCGGATTTATGGTGATGACAGAAGTGATAAATAAATTTCCGACATCTGTGTAGTGTGAGGAATGTAATCATTTTTCTACAAATATGAATAAAATAGTGAAAGATTCTGATTTTAATTTGTTATTGCTTTGTTATTTTGTGGAAATCAGATTTATTATTCGAGAAATTAAAATAGGAAAATAAATTAATGCTTAAATACTTTGGGGACTGTCTAAAAATAGATCACTGGGAGTCAATGGGTTAAAAAGTTTTTTTCAATGTATTCTTACATAAGTAAAATATTTTAAATGTTAATGAGATATATTTTATGTTCGATTTTGCAATTCTATAGCACCCTTTATCAGTCAGATTTTATTGGAAACTGGTCGAACTTTGACATATCAAATAAGCAAAATTCATAAAAGAAGTACTAGTACAATTCATATGAATTGCACTAATGGAGCAGATAACCCGTTCTTCGTGCGGATTTGATAATTTAATCTATGATAACGGAATTCTGAAAACTGTCAGACTTTTTTGCGAGCAACGCAGCAACTGGACCACACCAACTAACATAAACTTTATCTTCTTTTTCAGATAAAGTTTATGTTAGTCTTGTCGATTACAAAGCTTCACTTACTCGACAAGAAACTCGAGATTTTCACACGTACCTCATATATAACGCGGATTCCTAGTCCCGCAACACAAGATTTTTCGTCAACACTAAGAAGAGCAAACAGAGAAGTGGGGTGTGAGGGGTATCGGGATTTTCCACTGAATAAGAGAGATAATCAGCGAATGTGGTATTTCATCCTTCGAAGCATCACAGAAGGCGGAAGCACCCCAAACGTCGCAGTCTTATTCTGAATTTATTTATTATTTTATGTAGAAAATGGGTATATAACGTTACTGAATGGTTTAAAACGGTTTTAGGGTGTGTTTATAGGCCTCTAAAGTAACTGTGTGCGTGTGTGTGTTTTTGTGTGTGTGTCAAGGAGTCGTTGTATATATTCCCTAATAGCACAGATGGTCACAAAACAGTCGCTGTAACGTCACAGAGGGTCACAACTGTCACAGGACTATCACAAACTAGTTACATTGTGACTTGTGAGTGATGCGACTCCACTGTGTGGTCACTGCGACCCGTTCTTTGTGACCAGTCACCAGGTGACGTCACTGTGAAGTCACCCTGTGACTACTGTGTGATCGGTCACTAAGTGATCGCTTTGTGAAGTCACTGCGGGACTGATTTGTGACTGCCGGTTGTTGTGACGTCATAGTGACTGTTCTTTGCAACTTAGCAAACAAACTTATTTGTAATCACATTATTTTGAGTGATACCTTATTTCAAATATTTAATGACCGGGCCAGCACTATTTGGCAGTAATGGGTCTGTATATATTTCGTAGTGTTGGAATAAAATTTCGTTATTTTAATTAAATAATATTGTTTCACATTTATACGGTGTAGAAGTGTTAGGGGATATAAGTTCCGGGCAACCAAAGGCAGGGTCACTGCAAAGATTTTTTTTTTTTTTTTGAGGGGGGGAGAAGTTCATATTATGCTTTCAAATATTTTAGTACTAAAAACTAAAATAATACAAACGAGTTCAGTATGTATAAAAATGTTTACTACACATACAGTGGAACCTCCACTCTGTATATGACAGTATATAACCCCCACTTTGTACAGAATTATGAATTTTAATCTTAACATTTTTATAATTTATATTAATTTTTTACAATTTTGCTAAACTTTTCCTGAAAAACATATTTGGAGACATTTTTCTACGTTAAGCCCCTTTTAAAATCTACCGAATTAGGGTGCAGAAATATGTTAGAGTGTATTACACGAAGACCAGTCAGGGTTTTGCATGAGAGCTCAGCTCCTGTAGTCTTTTTTTCTTCAGAGAATTTTAGATTAAATTAAAAATTTTAACAGCCTACATAATTGCTTCTATTGACGTTTTTTATTAAATTAAATATAGCAGGGGTAAAAAAAAAGATTACTTAATTTTTAAATATAAATTAGGTAATTAATGCTCAAATTTACAATAAAACAAATTAGAGCTCCTGCAGCTATTTTGTTAGAAATTCAGCAATGAACCAGGATTTACCTATTATTTCTTTCAATCTGTTTCGATTACTCTCGAATCAAATGTTCTATTTCACACCCTTTTACGTGCCTCCTTACGGGAAGCAAGAGGTCAAACCCAGGGTCAACTAATATCTCACGGTTGCACGATAAGGCACCAAGAATTCGAACTGTTATCGCGGATTTGGCTATATTAATTAAGATTATTTATACGAAGTACAAATGAATTTTTTATGCATTTGCAGATTGGCGAGTGAGAGAGATTGTCGATTGAGTATAGTAACCCATTCTTTTTTCTTTTGATGTTTCATTTCGTTTTGCAAATCTTGAAACGTTGAGCGGGAAGGCAGTTATGAAATATGCTTTTTAGGATACAGTTTTTCCGGTTGTTGCAGACTTTCGAGGTTATTGCTATAGACTAGTAAGATATCTCTGTTAGGAGCAATAATAATTATAATAAGATTTGCTTCTGCAGTGATATCTTGCTGGTTATGGATAGTGAAAGTGGATTTCAAAGTTTTACAATTAGATTTTACATTTTTTAAACAGTCGGGAAAATATTACAGGTAAATTTTTACTTTTACTGTTTTATGTTGCTAGCTGCATCAATCTATGGCTGCATTCATATCTTGTTACAGTTATTCGACTTCTTTGTGACTTAAAATGTAAGTATACATATTAGTATTATGAAATGTTTGTTTTTACTTTTTTAATTCATCATTATCTAGAATTTTCTAGTTATGTTTATCTTGTCAACATGGGCCTGTTGACTCCTTAGGCAAATAGCCCTCGTGTAACCAATCTAAAAAGCATGTTTGACGCATAACTAAACTAGAATGTCCCACATTTTAATAATGTACAAAATTTAAAATACCGTTATAACGAAATTTTAGGGACCTCAAACGCTTTCTCTTAATTTGCTTTGAAAACTAATAATTGCTTGTCTTTCAAAATAGTCCCATACCAGTAATGTCGTGACGAGGGTTGCGGTTGCGACACTTTTGTGATATCGGAGTCGCCATTGTGACCACTATGTACCGGCACATTTCAGTTGCAGTGTGATCGCGACTACGCTGTGACGACGCATTGTAGCCACATCTATGACTGCGACCGCTCTGTGTCGTCACTAAAGGATCACACTGACAACCGTCGTCGCAGTTGTGACTGCTCTGCGGGGTCGCATTGTAACGTCACCGTGGGCGGACATAGGGACTGTGGCGTGACTAAACGGCGGCGTCACAGCGACTCTTTGTGACGCTAATGTCACTGTTTCGTGTGGTCACTTTTTAGTCACGGGTGACAGTTGTGCTATTAGGGCTATTTCACAACTCGAAATTTTTACTTATCCATGGTGGCTTGAAACGTATCACTCACGTATGTTAAGATTCCACTGTAGTTGAATTACTCCGGTATTGCGGAATCGACCATTGGGTAGTTTTATTTTTCCAAACTATAAAATTAGGGATGAAAATATAGCGATATTAAGAAGACTAATAGCCCGAACTTACACCATAGGTCAGTAGCGGATCCAGGGGAGGGGCTAGGGGGCTTCAGCCCCCCCCCAAAAAAGATTGCTAAAGGGTAACATTCTGCTTTATTATACACTTTAAGTAGATAAAATGATCTTTTTTTGTAACTTAGCCCCTCCCAAAAAGTTTTGCATTACTTTATACTAAAATTTTGCTTCATCGTACGTTTTGTTTGGGTGAAATAAGCTTTTTTCAAAGTTTAGCCCCTCCCAAAAATAATTTCTGGATCCGCTACTGCCATAGGTGGAACCGAGAGATAACAGTGTAAGTCAAGGTTTAACTTCACACAGAGATATAAACGTATAAATCATTTTTAGTTGGGGCCGGAGTTATAATTTAGGAAAGAAATGTTTAATAAAATCTCAAATAATACATTTATATATATATATATATGTATTATTATACACACACATATATATATATATATATATATATATATATATAACGAATTATATTATGAAAAGCATAAACAGAGAAGCTGTTTTGGAAGTAAACGAAACACAAATCGATGAGGAGAAAACACTCAAAATACTGGTGGTGAACATAAGTATATACTACCTACACACACACACACACATATATATATATATATAGTACATGTATATACGCATTTAGCAATTTAGTTTCTTCGCATGTGTGGCACTGAATCTTTCAAAGTGACCAGGCTCTGCATAAGCACACATATGATTTTGTCCTTCGATAACGCAGACCCCATTGGTATTGTCAATCAAATTGGAACGTAACCACGTAAATGATAATAATTATTGTCCCTATTAATTTATGAGTGTGGTTTAGATCCGAAGTCCAAGAACGAATAAAAAAATTCCTTTAATTGCAAGAATCCACCTGCTCGCCACCTAAAGAAACGAGAAACCTGAAAAAATAAAGTATGCAGCAAAGGGAAAATGCATTGTGGATTTTTCAGTATTTCATTTCGACTAACGAGATTTTGTGTTAGGAGTGTAATGCATAGTAAAAGTACACAAGATTTAAAACTATGACGCAAGAGAACTGCAACTTAACTTACTAGAAAGGTTTTTATACTACATGCCAATCTCAATGTGACTTCATTTTCTCTAAAACCGTGGCTGACAAGAAAAACAGGCTGCGATGCTGACATTTTGGCCACACCCTTTTGCCAAATGTGAGTCATGTGACCTAGGATGTGTGGCCATCTTAATCCAAGAAAACCACAGTAAGATGGACACACGACTCTTAGTTCGCGAAAGGGTGTGACCAAAATCTCAGCACCGCAGCCTGTCTTGACGTTAGCCACGCTCCAAAACACTTGCAAGTCAATCAGTTAACTGTAAAGCAACAATTTTCAATTCGTTACTGTTATTCGCTAAAGTGCATGTTTTACTAGATATGTGTCTGAAATAGCCTTGTTTCGATAAAGCTCGTTGGGTTTCTAACAGATTTTTGAACTCGTGACATCAAAATGACTCCGATATCACTTGCGATATCTCGCTTAAATTACTGAAAGTAAAGTAAATTTTACAATCCTCTTTTCTGTACATTATTTCCTATTGGGGAAGCATTTCGTAGCTGAAAATTCTGTTTTACTTAGTTTGCTGAAAATATTACATAATCTATATCTCATATACGATAAGAAGTTTTCTTTGGCTAAAGGTACCTGAAAATCAGTGTACCTAATAAAAAGTACATTAATTATTATTCACAGAAAATAATTACTGTGCATATTACTATAAAACCCTCCTAATAGTTCAACTAGTCGGAATAAATTAATAGCACAATTTTACAGCCTCTTTAAATATTCAGGAATGCTATAGTTCTGAAACTTTGTAGAAGCATGAGATACATTAAAAGGTATAGCTGAAATACAACTATTGTTAAAAATAATATTCTAATAACTTGCACAGGATAATTTCGGTATATTAAACAAGGGCACTATAAAGGATTGGAATGTCAACAATGATGCATGGTTTCCACATGCATTGTAATTATATAAGCAGCGAGAGTGGCTAAGTTACCTCGCTAAATTTCAGGATTTAGAAGGATTTAAGTAAAGAGCACTGAGTATCTAGTGCTTGACAAATGCCAGAATTTACGTAAATGCGATTACGTAAACTCAGATTTAACACTACTCTGAGAGTTATAGCAGTTATGAGTATAAATACATTCAAATCTATATTGATAAAGTAAGAATTTTGTTATGAACTGTTAAAAAATCATTTGTCGGTTTTATATGCTAATAATAAAAGCATGAGAAAAAGTTATTGTCTGGAACATTCTTAATGTATACACAGAAAAGTATATAAAAAAAATATTTAGCCCAATAGGTGGTTACCTCACTTAAACTATATGTTTTGACTTCTACCTACAGAACATAATGCTGGTTTTTTTTGTATTTATGTTTTCTTTTTTACGTATGCTGAAAATACTTTAAAACTTTGAAATATTTGCAACAATGCATCACGTTCATCATTTCAAAAATTATTCTTGCACATGAAAAATTCGTTTATTTATTTCACAAAGAATTCTTTTTCGTATAAATTGCATCATTCAAAATATAACTATAGCTTATCATACTGATTTTGAATCGTGCATTTTTAAAATAACCAATTGCTCATAAAATTATGATGAGAAATTTTGTGTATACTCGAATACGTTTTTGACAGGCGTTAGTGAGGCTACATGTGCTGAATTTAACCAACGTAGATGAGACGCGAGTAAGACGGGGTACCTTTATGATGACTTCTAATTGGCCAATTGCTATCGTTCGAGAGCGAGACGACCCGCTGCCATGCAGTCTTTAGTGTACACGCTCATTCATTTGCTGCTGCATTTGTTTCTTCCGCTTACCTAAAAAAATGTTTTTTCGCTTTTTACTGTTCTTTCAATTTTTTGCTTGGTAGATAAATATGTTTGTGTTTGTTGATTACAGCGCAGTTAATAGTTGTATATGTTAGTTGTATAAGTTATTTCTGTATGGCAAAAATACGGTATCCGGTAAGAACTTGCAAATTTCTCTACTGTGTATCCTTTTCCGTCGGTGTTTTAAAATATAAAACTAGTCGAATGAGGGCATGATACGGTATGGGTATTGTTATATTGTCTGCCATAATAATTATGATTTTGCATTGTATTATGGTGGTAAAAACATTAGAGAAAGGCAAACAGAGAGATTTGGTCTGAAGAAAGTACATCAAAAGCTGTGGATGCTGTTATATAAAGAAAAGGGGAGCACATGTCACCAGCGAGACACTTTAGTGACTCGGGCAATTTAGAAAGAAAAATCAAGGTTGTTTGCGTAAACTTGATTGCTTTCTCATCTATGACTCACCAGCGTATTTTATGCACAGCAACAGGGAAAATGCTATGTTTCTCTTGCCCTCTAGGTATACCCCTCTTGTCCTACAAAGGAAACAAGTTAGGTTGGTTAAAGAACTTTTAATTTTATATTTCTAGACAAAATTTTATGGTGAAATTCCTGCTAAAAGACTTATTTCCAAAGATGATTACAAAAATAAAATAAATTATGCAAGTGCAATCAGTTCCTGATTATCACAGGGACAAGAGGAGCAAATGAGCTCAGGACCCCTACTTTGAGGATCTCCTAAATTTTTAAAGAATGCAAATTATGTATTTGATTCAATACAGAGTAAAAGAAAATTTTTTTTTTCAGTTAATAAATTTACAAGTTACAAGCAGACTTTTTTTTTCAATTTACTTCTCTATAGATAAAACATCACAGCAGATTGACAATTTCTGTAAAAAGAAGTGCTAACAGGGGTGTAGTTACTTGATTTGAGTGATTAGACTGTAAGTTAAAGGACAAAGTGAAATGTTTTGAGTCTAAAAGTTAAGCTATGGTTGAAATTTTTTGAGTTATTACCCATCAAGGATGATACACCGATAAACAGGAATTTACTGTTTACACTAATATTATAAAAAAGTCAGGCTTTTAGAGTGCGCTATTTAAGTCTTAATTTTAATAAAGCTTATCTCATAATGCTGATATTCCATAATGTTTAAACTGTTCATAAACATTCTCTCGATTTTCTAGCATTATACTTCATGTTTGATGCATTTAATCATGACATAAATTTGCACGAGAAATTTTAGCATTTTGTGATTTTGGGTCCTAAAAAATGTTTGCAACCTGTCCAAACAAAAGACGGGTTCATTGAAGAAACCTTAGTTTAGTAAAAAACTAAGTAAGTTGCACAGATGATTAAATAATATATATAGCAGTGCTTTATTGGAAAAAAGCAAACATATAAAACCACTCTCCTTAAAATAACCTTGGTAGATTACAAAAAATTAATAAGATGTCAAGTATAATTACTATTTTTAAAATCCAGTTTTAGCAACATTTTCCTATAAAGTTATATTACTTCCTTTCATTAAAAATAATAAAATTAAATTAAAAAAAAGTTTATAACTAAGAAAAAAGGAGTGATGCATTTTTGATCTAGAATATAATTTTGTGATAACTGTTAAGCGTGCAAATATATTTATTAATAAAGCATAAAATTTCAAGACATACAGCATTCCTTAATGCAGTTTTAATTAATTTTATAACATGTCTTATATTTCACAATGCTCTTCACTTCACTTTAAATTATAACTTTCGGAGAATTTTTGATTATTTCCATGCATGAGATTTTAATTAATATAATTAATCAAGTTTGCTACTAACCTAAAGATCTCCGTCATAAAAATGATCAAACCAAACATATTTTCATTCATCTTGCGATAGGCCTTTTTCTTTGTTGAGGCGTCGTACATACTACATTTCTTTTACATATCGTCATAATTATTTATCATAAAAATGTCAGCCTTTCAGTGTGGTATTAGCTTAGTTTACATTCAAAAACGTACCCTCATTATTCGTTATGAAAAATACGCTACTACATACTGAGCCGGAAAATGTAGAATGTTAACCTATTAAATTATTACGCAAACTTTTTTGCATTGCTAATAGATTGAAAATTTTGAACAAAGACCATTAATTACATTTTTCAGAAATTCTTAATTTTTAAAGGATAATCATTTTCAAACTATTAGGTTTCCCTCATTATATTATATTTTTGTGGTACTAGCATCTACAATATTTTACTACTTTTATGTGGTCGTATATTAAAAGTGTTTTATTTTTGTACTCCTGTTATCAAGAGACACTGATGTATGTTTAATAATTTGTTATTATGCTGTACTTTTTAAATGCTGTACTGTCATTTTAGATTCTTCATTGATAAGACCTTTGGATTATTATTATTAGATACTTTTACAGCGTAAAATAGCATTTTATAATTACCAAGATTCATTACTAGTATTACGTATGTCTTGGCAATTTTAAGGGTAGGGAGCATAAGTTGATGATAAATAACCATGTATTTTTTTAGGAATTTTGAAAGGCCATTTTTGTTCACTTGCTTCTCCAAGACCGCCTTAGTGAAACCACATTTGGAACAGTGATATTGGTTGTGCTATAAAGGATATTAAAGCGAGATGGTAGTGATCATTCTTGTCGTGAGTAAAAATCACTGAAAATCTTTGAATGATTGAATTTTTCAACATTTGCTCGCTCGCTCCGAGATTGCTATGCAATCTTCACCGATTTTGACACGGTGATGATAATCATAGCGTAGATGATACTGAAACGTGATGGTAGTGATATGTCATGCCGTTGAGGAGAAATCAATAAAAACGTTTCTTCATAGACTTTACATTTCTCAGGCCTGATGTACGATATCTTTTGACATTCTTTTAAAACAATGCTCGATTCATCTAAAGGAAAAAACAAGCCACAACTACAATTTACGGCACCCGGGCCAAACCTTAATTTAGGCGTCCTTTTTAACACGGCGTCGAGGACAAACATTAATTTTAGTGCCCCCTCAACACAGCGTCCTGGGCAGGTGCATGCTTGCCCCCTCTAGTTGCGGCCTTGTAAAAAAGTTATAAATCTACGCTCAGCAATGACTTGGGCCAGCCATTAAGCCACCCGAAGTTAATATTGAATTTAACAGCTGCAATATATGTATAAATATTACAGTAAGTATACCATCTTACCATCATAATACTACAACTGTATGAATTTATCTCAGTTAACAACTTAAATACCATAATTTTCTGTTTTTCCATACTCTATTTCATCGCACAAATGAAAATCGATTATCTGAATTTCAAGAAATAGTTCTATGAAATTTTGGAGCAGTGCCAAGTATCTCTCCATTAAGAAATATCTCCACTTTTTAAATTTTAGATGTCCTACTTTATTATAAATCAACAGTTCTTTTTAATCTTTTGATCATGCTTTAAAAAGTAGAACAACATCAGTTTTGTTTACTTTTATAGCTTTAATTATAAAAATATTTTCTTTTCAAAATAAAAGTTTGCGTAAACATATACACACTTCCATTTTATGATAAAATTTATGGTTTCTAATTGTAATACACGTTTTACAAATTTATTTTCTAATCTATATTTTAAGGTTTTTCAGGAAAATTTGACGACTACCTGTTTACTGTAAAATCATTTATTTCTGCGAGGCTTTAATTTTCTCGATTTTCGCAAATCCGTCATAATCGTGAAAATGAAAGCCTCTCGAAATATTTTTTTCCGCTTAAAATAATAACAAAAAATCGCAAATTTCTCACTTACCAAAATTTAATGATTTATTGCGCAGTTACAAACTCTTTCGTGAGAACTTTCTTGCTTACAACTATTTCTTGAATACTATACAACTGTTTCTTGAAACATAAAACAATAACCCAAATAATAAAATGCAGCTCATTCACTTGCAATATTTATACCAGCTCTCTTCTGAAGAATTTCAAAATCTGGAGAAGGGGGCACGAACTTTGCGGACGAAAGGAAGTTTCTTAAATGCCTTATGCAAAAAGTGGTCTATATTTAGGTACTTTCAGTATTTTTCAACATTCAGTTCAATTCATATGAAATTAGCGAAATCAGCGATATCTTCATTTTCGCGAAAATAAGTGATTTTACAGTATTCTTCCGCTTTCATACCGCAGTAAATATGCATCGAGTTTTACGATATGTTTTTTCCATTAAGACTCAACAAAATAAGGTATATAATGTATTCCCCAGACATCGGTTTATATATTAAGCGTACGGGAAAGTAAAACGTCATTATTTTTATATGTAAAAATTTTGCCTTGCCAAAGCTAATGGCATTTAACTAATGACATTCGGCACGTATGAGAGTTTTTTTTTTAGCGTAGATTGGGGAGCATTTTCTAAAATTCGTAACTTATAGGGCACAGGGGATAAAAATGTTTATTTCATATATTCTGGTTGATCTGCAAGGAGATATGAGATATCCATAAAATTCTGACTGTAAAATACAGCATTTAAGAATACTTAAAAATCGTTTTCAGAACATTTCGAAAAGAATCTTCTGGGGGGAAGGCTGGCGTGAAAATGGGAGAGTATGACCAGTTTTTCACAAAAGAAAAAAATGTTATCTATAAAATTTTCGCTTTGATTGTTTGCTTGTTTGTGGATAAGACCGATTGACTGCACTAGGGTCCTAGGCCTATAGGGGGGATGTCCTCCATGGGGAACTTTCTAAAGGATTCTAACCCATATTTACGCTATATTTCGTGAGGAGAAAACCACGGAAAACCGAACGGCTAGGGCGAAAGGCGCTATCGGGGTTTTAACCTGGAACCGCCCGCCTTCCGTTTCGAGAGCAGAACCTCTCAGCTACTGGTGGGGCATTTTCCCTTTGAAATTTAAGAAATATGAGTCCTATGCTTAGGCACAGTTATTTTGTAATTAAATACTTGTTGAAAATTTATTAGTTTCAATTAGATACAAAAAAAAGGCATAACTTTCCGGTATACCTAATATTATTAGTATTTTTTTAATTAGGGGAGCACTCAAAATTCCAATAAATAATGCTGCGTGTTAGCCATTTTTTAACTAATACTTTACAGATATGTGTACTTATTAAAAAGATAATATCTACCATTTCCCAAATTTTTTGTTATTTTCATTTCTTGGTACAGCTAATCATCAAAACTTCAGAATCACGGGCTGCAAGTATGGGCTCAAATACAAATTTCAAGAAGAAACCACAGAAACAGAAAGGGAATAGCTGCCCTTGTATATTGCGAAGATGGGGTTAACTTTTATTTTGCAGTAGTACATTATGGGGAAATAAGATTATGTTGGAATTTATTTAAAAATTTATATGCTTTTTATGATACAACTGACATACATAAAAAAATTATTTTAGTTTGCATTTTATTAATATTTTATGTAAATATAAATTTGAAATTAAAAAAAAATGTTCTACTTGAGATATCGATTGACTATAGGTTGGGGTACTCAATCAAATATACTAAACTCAAAAACTATTGAATATTGTGTGAAAACTTTTGGATAGTTAAGATAACAATAAATCAAACATTTCACGTTTACAACGTTAAGATTCTTTATAAGTTACAGTAAAATATGGGACAACATAGGTCCTGTTTTTAGGTCAATGCCTCTGCAAAAGTTATAATATGAGTATTTACAATAAATAATTTTAAGTGGTCCTATTCTCTGTAACCTTCGATAAATTATTGATAAAAAAATTATTGAAAATCAATTACTTATAATGCATTAGATTTATTCGAAACAGGAAAGCAGGGATTCAGGAGAGGGTTTTATGATAACCAGACCGCGGATTATATGCAATCGCATATTTGCATATGCAATTGCATATTTCAGGTGTTTTTGATGATTTTGTATAAAATGACGCATTTTCTCTGTTGGATGCATATTTCAATCTCTTTAGCTTTGAAATTGTAACTTTTTTTTACCTTCCTTTCAGTAATTTTTTTTCTTTTAACTCTTAAGTCCCACGCTTTGAAAAATTTATACAACCTCAGGTTCCCAGCAAAATAGCCTATACTCTTTAAATTTTTCGTGTGTATTTGCAACAATTTAAATTAAGTCAGTCTATATATTAAAATTTCAGAAATGGCTAGAATGAAAGCAAGCATGCCAACCCTGATGCAGACGTGGATTTCGGACAAGAGCTAACTCCATAAAAGATGTACCGTATATACTCGTGTATAAGCCCACCCGTGTATAAGCCCACCCCCCCCAGTTTTCTCCCAAAAATCTTTCATAAATGACTGACCCGTGTATAAGCCCACACTCCCAACTTTAAAAATGGACGCGTCCGTAAAATACTCCCCCTACCAGAATTCGACTGGCTTTCGGTGATCACGTGATTGTTTTGCGACGCAGGGTCAACATAATTGGCGCCTTATAGCACTCAAAGACCGGCTTCGAAACTTCTGGAACGAATGGATGGCTTCCGATAATGTACAGACTACAAAGACAGGCCAGCTAAAAAATACAAAAACTTAAATGTGCTAGATCTTACATTTGTTTCCATAAAGTTAAATTGGTTGCCCCAAATGCATGAGCACCGGAAGAAGGGAGATTGATATGCCAATTTCCGGGACCATGGTTTTCCCATATACATAGAATACATATTTGTGCGTATGTGTGTAGATGTTTACTGCTCCCTGAACATTGAATTTCCGATGATCAAATTTTGAAATTTTTTTGACCCGTGTATAAGCCCACCCCCCCCCCACTTTCAATCCAAATTTTTTTCCAAAAAAAGTGGGCTTATACACGAGTATATACGGTACTTAATGCTTTGGACAGCGTCGATTCTTCTCCCTTTTTCATTGTGGTAGAAATTCATAGCGGTATGTCCATCCGAAAAGGTCTATCGATAATCGAAACACATTTTTCTTTCTTAACATCAGACATCACAAAATTAGAATACAAAATCTGCTTCTAAGTGATGTAATAAGTCAAGTTGTAAAAGTAGAGGAATGATTTGGTAAGATTCCAGAGTCATTAGGAGAAGAAATCAGTGAGAAACTGAATTTTATTTTAAATAAAAATTCAGGATTTTTGGCAGTGAATAAAATAAATAATTTTATTAATGGTGAGGGGAGTGAATTACCGAAAAAAGTAGAACCATCCAAAGCGAAATATTATAAGTACTGCCCAGTGACATTCGTTGATGTTGAAAAAGCATTTTCAGCATATAAAATGATTTTAGATGATAAAAGACAAAGGTGTTTACTATTGAAAACACTTAGCTGTGTATTGCAACAAAAATTACTGAAAGCAGTTTTAATTCATATTTCATATCACTAATATTAATGAAATAAACCTAAACTAATAATAATGAAATGTGAATAAAAATTTTTCATTCTGTCTTTCATGATGTTTTGAAGTTTCAAAGAGAAAAGAAAATTGTGTCATAATTGCAAGGTAAGTGATAGAAAATACTTTTACAAGTAAATACGTTTTTATTTTCTCTTAATATGTGAATATTTTTTCAGTTATTTGGTGCATACTTTTAGATTTTTAGTGCATATTTTTAGATTTTTTGATGCATATTTGCATGCATATTTTGTCACTTTTAAGTGCATATAATCCGCGGTCTAATGATAACCAATAGGGAAACAGGAAATTAAGGTAACTGAGAACAGAGGGATTTCCAACATTCAGAAAGGAAAGGGGCTAGCGAAATCAAAATTAACAAGAATGTTTAATTTTTTTGTATATATAAAGCTTCAATAAAATCTAATTAATTTGGGTAACTGGGTTTGCAAATGAATTAAGCAGAATTAAAGTCGAAGGTATGGTTGTCATAACAGCAATGTTTGCCGATTGCAGATTTTTTGGTTCCATGTTTCTTAACGAAAGCTGGAATGTGCTTCTTAATTTTAAATTTAAGAGAGCATTTGTTTGGTCCGATATAAAATGAAGTACACTCTCAATTGATACTGTATAGAGGGTGTTCCAAAAAGGTGGTATCGGGCTTTAATTCTTTATGCATTAGAGATAACTGGGCAGTGTAAATTGAAAAAAAATGTTCAAAATAAGGTCGTAAATAAGACTCCGATAAGAAAAAATTCCTCTTGTTCATTTTCAAAAAGTTACACTTTTTTAATTTGCATACGACCCTCCGTACAAAAACTTTCCCAATTAGCAAAATATGCCCCATACTCTGATGAGGTGATGTACGGAATTTCAGACTTTCATCATACAAAAACAGAGAGATATTCTTAAAGAAAAATGATCGGTTGCTATTCGTGATTTCGAATGAAAATGTTTACTGCGAGAGTGTGAAAAAAGAGATTTTCTTTTGTAAAATCTGAACGACCCCCTGAAATGCGATCATTCGACGTGATGTTTTATTTTCGAGAGCCATTGAAAACTGGTTTAAGTCAGCGTTATTTTTATCTTCATGTCTCTGACACTTTTAAGGATATAATTATCAAATTTTGTATGCCACCTCTTGAGTGTGTGGGGCACATTTTATTAATAGGGATTTTTTTTTTTTTTTTTTTTTGCACGAGAGTCGTAAACAAATTTAAAAGTGTAACTTTTTTAAAATGAACGAGAGAAGTATTTTGTAGTTTAATATTTTTCCTGACCTTATTTTGAACAGTTTTTCAATTTACTCTACCCACTTATCTCTAATAGATAAAGAATTAAAGGTCATTACCACCTTTTTGGGAAATCCTGTATAACTCATGAATTCAAAGGCTCAATGGAGTCTTTGAGGCACGGGGAAGTTAATTTTTTCGTAGGTGGTAAAATTACTCTGAATTTACTGAGAATTTTAGCATTGTGAGTACTAATTTTTGGAAAGTAAGGAAAAATAATAGTGTCCTTAAAAGTGGAAGATTGGGCTGAAGCGATTTTACCAGGATTATTTAATTTCTTCAATGCTCAGTCGATTTCTTGAGGAACTACAGCCTCTGCCTACGGCAAAGACTTTGAGGTAGTTAACTTCGGAAAGAAAGTGGTAATTACAGATCAGATGTTGAAAGCTTGGTAAACGTAAGAGTAGAAGGCTACCATTTCTTGGGCAGGAGGATGACAAGAGCAAGCGTGTGCGGTGGTAAGCAATCCGAAAAAGACTTGCGAATGAGGGTATTGCTATGGGGATTGGAAATGAAGGGTATTGCTATTTTCAAGTTCAAAGGAGAATTTCATGTTTTTGTCAAGAAAGTTCGCAATATTGAGAATGTCGTTAATATTGTGGACATCACAATCTAATAAGACTAAAAGTGTTCTGACATAGAATGAGAAATGTAATCTGTTAAGAAAGCTGCACTCAAAATAGTGCATGTAGATACCACAAAGTGCAGGCGACAAAGGGTTGCCGATGGCAAGTCCTTCGGTTTGTAGAAACCACCCAGAAAGCAGAAAGTGGCAAATTTTTGTGAGGATAAGTAAATTATCTATCTCAAATTGAGAAAAGTGGAACTCGTGAAGTCTATTTTCAAGTTCAGAAGAGAACACCAGTGACAGGAGAATTAGTGAACAATGATTTGGCATCGAAACACAACATAGTAAAATTAGTAATAAGTTTCGCGAAAGCAACGGAATTTTTATCAGAATAAGTGGTGCTAGAAAGGGGAGGGAAACATCAACGAGGAATTTAGCTAGTTTATAAGAGGCAGTGCCAATGTTTGACACGATAGGATGAAAACGAATGCAGTGAAATCCCGATCTATCGTTCCCGCATTCATCGTTTTCCCGTATTGATCGTTTTGTTTCTGTGGTCTCAGCACAAATTGCATTTGGATAACGTTAAAGATACCCGGATGTATCGTTCGCTAAAAATTGACTTTCCCGCTTTCATCGTTGTAATTTTTTTCTCCTGACCAAAATGAAATTGAGCGTTAAGTGGATCCATATGGCATACAAATTGTAATTTCTTCTTACTATGATTTCTTGATGGTCAGATGAACACTGGTTGCGTGCTCATCTGATCATTCATCTGTGAAATTTAATAATTATATTTCCATTAATAAAGACGTTGAGGCATGCGGTATCCTTAACATTAAGGAAACGTGTAATGCAGCAAAAAATAAAAATAATGTCAAAGCAGAGGATATTGTTCATGCCAATAAGGCTGAGCCTACACTAGTACGAAATTTGTCGATACGAAGCAATAACAGTATTTGAAACTGTATAAACTTTTTTATACAAGCAAAAAAATCACATAAAAGGTCAAGAAAAATTTTGTCTATCTTAAAAATTTACTGTTCATTTAAAATGATGGGAAACCGCACATAAAATTACTGATATTTTAAAATAAGTATAACTTAATTTTCATCTTCGTTCATCACAATTTTGTAAGAAATTAGTATTTGTTAATATACAGTCATTGCATGTATACACAAAGAATGCTTTCTTCGTTTTGTGACTTGAACCCGCATTTGTCGTTTTCCCGCATTCATCGTTTTTTCTCCTAAGCACCCCATGAAAAACTATGAATATAGATTCTACTGTATTGGGTGAGTGGACTTTTGGAAGCGCATGAAATCTGGCACGGCTAGCTATGGTGGGAGTGAAGAAACGTTTTGTAGAATTAGGATGGACCATCATTAGTTAGATAGTTAACGGTTTCTGTATAGTGATTTTTGTCAAGAATGGCAATCTGACCATCCTTGTCGGCTTTGGTGATAACGATGTCGTTATTAGATTTGGGATTATTTTAAGACATTCTTTTCTCTGGAAGTAAGTTTCGGATTCTTGAAAAGGGAATTGAAATCTAAATTGGAAAGGATTAGGTGAGACTAATGGATTTTTTTTTTTTTTTTTTGGTTTCAGAAAGTCCAGCTGACTTAAAAGTTTTTTCTATGGGTGAGATATTTCAAGGAAGAATTTTTAATGATAGAAAAATCAAATTAAGTTCCATAATTTCAGACTCCGGCGATGATATTCCAATTTTAAATATTGACTACAGTGCTCTGATTAACAATGTGCATGTGCATATGTTCTGAATGAGAAGATTTGAGAAGTAAGTTTTGCCATTCTTGACAAAAAAAAAAAAAAACCGTTATACGGAAGCAGTTAAATAGATAATTAATGACAGTCCATATATTAAACTAATTCGTGGCCCTTCTAATCAAGAACTTTCTAAAACCAAATCGGCCATTATGTCCAATCTCTTCTTTCTGAATCTGATTCTGATTCTGATTTTTGGAAAACAAAAACACAGACAGAGCTGCTACACGTGTCTCAACGCTTTATAAATCGAGTCCAGCGCTTCACCGCCACCAATGGTGGGCGTTTCCAGCATTATCTGTCATAAGTTCATCTGTCTATCAAAAAGTGTCAATTGCGATTTTGTTTTGCACATCCTGTAACATAAAATTAAGGTTCTGAATGTCATACGATTCACCTGCTTGGACAGCTGCCTTACTGGGTAACTATGAAATTTTTGTTACTGTGTTGAGTAATCCTCTTTCTGAATTATCATGATATCTTATGGGAAAACTTATAATATTTCATGATCTAAGATCCAACATTGTAATGTTCCAACTATTGACTTTTTGACATTATCGAATACTATATCTGAACATTTAAAATTCAGTAAAATATGGTTGAAAGTTGAAGAAACCTAAGTATACTTCATAATTATTTCTTTTCGCATTTTTAAAAATTTATTTACAGGGTTAAATTTTCTTGGTCTCTAGTTTAGTGACAAAAACACTAATTAACAATAGACAGATAAATAAATGAACAAAGACTGATTAATTATTCATCTACCCCGAAAAAAAAAATATATGTTGACATAACAAAATTTTGGCTAGGTCTATTTCGAAGACTTTTTTGTTGTTGAATCAACAAAAATATTGTTAAAACCAAGAAAATTATTCGGTTGAAATAGCGCCAACCAATTTTTTTAATAAAAAAAATTTTGTTCAATTCAACAAAATATTTTTTTCAGTGTAAATGACATAATTCAAATGTATGTGGGCCTATATTTCCAAAACTCTCAATTAAAATTGTAAATTTTTTAATCAGCTGGAATAAACAAAATAAATTCTAGTTTTCAAAATTTGTACTATATAAAACCCCGCTACAGATTTTCAAATCATTATGCACCAGAGAATTCACATTTTAAAAACCTTTTTAAAGCTAACGAAATATTCAACACTGCAAAATACATTTCGCGCAATTACTTTAAAATGTTAAAACAATAAAGAATCGAGAACAAAATGTTGTTCTTTATCTCATTACTTAAATCTTAAGCACTGGAACAACCTTATTTCTTCTTTCACACAAATGGTTTTTGAAACAGGAATTTTTTCTAAAACGGGTCCCAAGAAACGAGACGGCTAACTTTCAATTATCATCTTTTCTTCACAAGGAACGTGGAATAAAGTGAGTTCGAATAACCATGAATATTTCATAGTGCAGTGAAAGCAATGTAGTGTGAAGTAATAGGGCACAGGCCATTAATTTGCATAAGAAACAGCACACGACTGTGCGTTCTACCTCGCTTTTAGCAGAATGGAATTATTTTCGAAGTTTGGAAGAGGGCTTTAGAATAAAACACTGAAAAATGCTTTTATGTTAAAAAAAACACCTAAGTACCGAAATGGTTGTAGAAGAAATAAAGCTAGCAATTTAAGCAATAAACGTAAATGTTTGTTTAGGTTAGTTTTCCATCTATGCAGTGACTTTCTATTTCTTTTTTCCCTTTTTTCATGAATTTTATTTTATTGAATTTAATGTAAGGAGGATTTCCAGAAAATTGAAAACCAATATTAAGAAAGATTCCGCACACTCATTACAGGAGGAATTCCTTTCGTAGTGCATTTTGTATTATTTTGAGAGCACGATTGTTCAAAGTCGATAATGCAATGGCTCTGGCGGTTGAGTAAAAGAATGGAGTCACCACACGGAATGTACACTTATTCTTGGACAATAGAAGTTCCTAGTAAAGACAATGGTTGAAATGACCACAGGTGACGTCGATGCAAGATCGGTTGCTGTCGAATGTCTGCGCATGCTCATTTCTCACATGGTCTCTCCCGACTTCTTTATACTTGAATTCTTGTGTGTTCCTCTGTGTTTTATACCTCTGAGACAAACTGAAGTTTGCGGTGTACTCAAATATTCCCCAGACACTGGAAGAGGCACAGCCAGAACCATTGCTAAGACTTTATTTAGGGGGGACATGTCGGTAAACTGTTCGGTCAAATACCAAGTTTTACCTACTTATTTATTGTTTATCAACTACATTACTAAGTTTTTACTTTTGACAACTGGGCTTGCGTAATTTTGCCAAGTGTATCAAAAATAGAAAGTAAATTATACTTTACGTTAAAAATTTTTTACCAATTTTTCCAATTAGGTATCTAATTTTGCCAAGTTTAATAAAATTTTGCGAGTGTTGGGGGGGGGGCGACTTCCCCAATCTCATCTTTTGCAAGGACCTTGGGTACAGCAGAATATTGTAAACACTCTTGTTGCTATTCCTCGGACAGAGCTGCTACACGTGTCTCAAATTGTGATAAATAGAGTACAACACTGCATCGACTTCAATGGTGGGCATTTCTAGCATTTTCTCTAGGGATTAGTTCCCCTGTTCGTCAGAAAGTGTCAATTGTGGTTTTTTATCGCCCATCCTGTATCATAAAATTTAAGGGTCTGAACGTTTTACAAATCATCTGCTTCAATATCTGCTTTACAGAGTAACTATGTGAAATCCTTGTTACTCAGTGATGTAATCTTTTTTCTGAACTGTTGCAATGTATTTTAAAACTTGAAAAGTTTCAGGATGACTTAGTACCAACTTTGTGATGTTCCATCTATTGATTCTTAGGCATTATTTAACAATTGAAATTCGATTAATTGGGATGAAAATTGTAGAAATCAAAGTGTACTTCCTAATTATTTTATTTTTATTTTATTTATTTATTTTCAGAGATTAAATTCCTTGGTATCCAATTCAATAGTAAAAATAGTAAATATCAGTAGGAAAATAAATAAATAAAAAAATAAACACGGAATGTTACATTATTTATCTAAACGATTTCTATTCAAATATATCTGATCCACTATTTCTAATCTCCTCAATTAGAATTTTGAATGCTTCAATCAGCTGGGATCTAGAAAATTCTATTTTTCAAAACATAACTATTTAAAACCATGCTTCATTATTTTCAAATAATTATGCAAGAGGAAAATCACATTTATTTAAAAACTTTTTCTATGTTAACGAAATGTCCAACACTACAACATAAATTTCGAGCAATTACTTTAAAATGTTTAAACAATAAAGAATCGGCAACACAATTTTGTTCCTTTAACTCATTACTTAAATCCATAGAATTGGAACAACTTTATTTCTTCTTTCACACAAATGGTGTTTGAAACAGGAATTTTTCCTAAAACGGTTCCCAAGAAACGAGACGGCTAACTTTCAATTATCATCCTTTCTTCGCAAGAAGCACGCAATAAAGTGAGTTCGAATAAGCACGAATATTTCAGAGTGCCGTGAAAGCAATGCAGTGTAAAGTAATAAGGCACAGACCATTAATTTGCATAAAAAACAGCACACGACTGCGCATTCTACATCGCTTTTAGCAGAATGGAATTATTTTAGAAGTTTGGAAGAGTGTTTGCCTTAGAATAAAATGTTTCAAAATACTTTCATGTTTAAAAAACTAGATCTTAAATGGTTGCAAGAAGAAATAAAGCTAAGAATTTAAGATATAAATATAAATGTTTCTGTAGTGTAATTTTCCATTCGTGCATTGATTTTCTTTATTTTTTTCATTAATTTTATTTCATATTAATTGCATGTAAGGAGGAGTTTCAGAAAATCGGAATCCGAGATTCCGCAGCCCCATAACAGGAGGAACACTAGGCCTTTAACTCCAGTACGTAAGATCATTGTACGAACTCCTTTCGGGATTTTTTTTTTACTGCTGTATTTCGAATATTTATTTTCGGACTTTTTTTTCAAGAATCTGCTAATAAATCGTCGTCGAGGAAATTCAACGATGCAATGAAAGTTTTTTTACTTCCACATAACAAGGAAATTTAAGTGCCCAGGGTATGAGCGGGAATCGAACTCTCGACGACATGCTTAGGCAATTTACGTGGAGTACGATACACACATTTTTTTAAGCTGTAGCACGTGTATAATGATTATTATGATTACTATCAATATTTTTTTCCTCCTTCCATATATTTACTTCCAAGCTGCCGGTTACCTCTTTCCGTAGTGTGTTTTGAGTAGTATCAAGAGCGCGATTATTCTTCACGCAATCAGGCCGACCAGTGATCGATTGGATAAGACATTGAAATGCTGAGTGTCCCAAGTCCAGTGTTCTTGCGCTTCGCATGGCTGCTGATCTAACGGTCTGGCGTTGGGTATATTTTCTCCAGACGTTACGTGGATACACGTTGGAATTCCATGAAAAATTGCCCTCTCCCAAAGCATCTCCCCTCAGGCAGATAGTTTTCACTTATTGCTCTGCCTCCTGCCCCCTCCCCCTAAAAAAACACTTAACATAATTTATTTATCTACATAATTCCCAGTTTCTGGTTTGCTAAGAATATCACTTCTCTCCTGCATTCACATACATACAGTAAGTCCTATAGTCGCATACATTATGTGTATGCACATACACACATTTTTATAAGCTGTAGCACGTGTATAATTATGATTACTATCAATTTTTTTATTAAATTGTAAGTGTAAAATCTGTGTGGGATCGGGAAACAAATTATTTATAAAATATTATTGTAATAGCAATTTATTCATCTAAAGGAGTAAAATAAAATCCCTACAAAAACTTAAAAAAAAAAACATCGTAGCATAAATCAAATTTTCAATATCAGCTTCATATTCAAAGAGCTCTCTGTAAAAGTGAATCGCAACCAACATAATAATAACTTCTCATATTTCTACCTAGTTTCAAATTTTCGAAAAACTAATTAGTTATTCACAAAAAATAGAAAAATTTTCTAATAATCAGTACTTTTTTGAGTGGATATACATATTAATAGATTTTAGCAATATTTTGTGTACTTCAGTTCTACCCTATTGTACAATCAACAACGCTCATAAAGTTTTATGTTGCGTTTGTTTTACAATGCTGGTGCATCCAAACATGCAACTAATTATGCTCGAAACTACAAAATGGACAAGAAATAACATTATAAATTTTGACCTTAATATCGCATCTCGATAATTTAATTACCCTTATATGGTCTATTTATGCATAAATGCTTTGCTTCAAGCTTCAAGCCTGGCAGAATTAAAAATCAGCATAATAACTACGTTTGAGTGATAGAAACACATCTTTTAGTGGCTTATTGGGTTTTATTTGTTAAGCAAATTTTCGATAATGACTTTTCGGAGACTTATTACTTTTTCTAAAGGTTAAAAGTATTTTTAATTGATTTTTAGATCTGATTTTAGGAGTTTTATACAATAGTAATGCTATCAAGTGGAACACGAACAATATCACATCATCCTGCTATATATCAAAAAAATATTTGTAATTTGAATTCTGAAATGGTTCAAAAATATATCTGATTTTGCACGAAAATACTTTGAGTTTTATGTTTTTTTTTTTTATTTCAAATTTATTGATTTTTTAACAGTGACTTAGTGTTACGTAGAATATTACATGAAATACGTCAAATGCTTAACTTGATTTTAAATCATGTTTCTTTTTATCAAGCTAAAAACTCAATATTTCAAGCACTGGGAGATGACTTTTAACTTTATTAAGAATAAAACTGTTCAGGCGTCGCAGTGATAACAATGTACTAGAACACACAAATACTGCGAATACCATTCGTTTTCTCCCTAGTTTTAAGAATAATATTTATGGAAAGTGTAGAACAGGGTTGGCAGTTGTTTTTTAGGACAAATGAAAATTTTTAGATGTTTAATATCTTAATATTGCATGAAATACGCTTAATGTGTAACTTCTGAATGTCCATTGCTAGTAAAACTATAAGGGATAGCTAAGATTTCCAGTTCATAATAAAGAGACTATTGCAAGCAGTGTGGATATACTATGAATCGAGTTTAAATATTTTTAGGTAGCTTGAAGTACGCTGCCCTCATGTGTCTATTTTGGTGTGAAACAAAACTAGGTTTCAGTATCTCTTAAGACCGAAAAGTTTGACTTTTTTACAGGAAAGGACAGCTCA
Organism: Cheiracanthium punctorium; assembly: GCA_038373885.1. Taxonomy (NCBI): domain Eukaryota; kingdom Metazoa; phylum Arthropoda; class Arachnida; order Araneae; family Cheiracanthiidae; genus Cheiracanthium; species Cheiracanthium punctorium. The sequence continues at coordinate 233,279 of JAWZYV010012446.1, forward strand.
AGTCACCGACTGTGCCGTTTAGAGTTACATGTATTTTTACTCCAGTTCTTCCACAGTTATTGTTACATGTACAAGAATCTTTTGGCTTTTTGCGTCAGACCTCCTTCAATTTTACCAAAATAGGGAGAAAGGTTTAGTGTCCTGTTTTTGCGATTCTTATGAGAAAGTATTGACTCATGCTCCTTCTTTATATATTCCTTAAAAACATAAAACAACAATATCACCAACAATAAAAAAATAATACAAACATTCAAATTGGAAATAGAAGGCATCACAAATTCCTTTCAGAATGCTAGTTTTTCCTACATCCGTGTGAATTTTCGAACATCAAACGTCATATTGAATCGTAAATACAACTGACAAAAGGCTAGTGTTAGTTTAGGCAGGAGGAAGATTGGAAACAGTATAATCACAGCAAACACACACCTGCTGGCGGAGTACCTTGCCAGTTACTTTCTGCCTTTACGTCCAGTACCGGCCCGGCACTACAAAACGTAACTGAATCGTACCAAAAGTGGTCGCGTGAGAAGTACCTTGCCAGAAGCCCGGGAAGGCAACGGCACTCTGCTGGCATACTGCATGTGCCGACCGTTACTCACAATAAAGGAACTGGCTCATTAAGTTTATAATGCCCAAAATGAAACGGCCGGGTGCCGGCTATTATTAAAAATAAAGGCACTGGACTGGTATCTTAACAGTGACTACAATGTAATGGAACGGTACCGGATTAGTGCCTATTTACAGTAATGCTGCCATAATTAAAATACGAGCCAGTGGCGGATTCGGGGTAGGGGGCTTATTCATCAACCCCCACCCCCACCCCGCAAAAAAAAACATTCCTTAAGGGTAACATTTTGAAAGATAAAAAACAACATAAATGAAAGATTAAAAAACCAGCAAAATCGTTGTCAATCGTTTGCAAATTATGTGCGCCTATTATTAGTGAATTGTGTGCAGTTTTCATAAACTGCAATTTTCTTACAAATTTTGCAGTCGCAAAAGATTTTTTTTATGAGAGAGGCGGTAACACATTTCAGAACCAACATAAAATCGTTTATAAACAGTTTAATTTCAATATTTCAGAGTTAGAGATTTTATAAATGAGTTATAATACTTTATGGTTGATATATATATATATATGTGTGTGTGTGTGTGTGTGTGTGTATGTACTAATCAAAATCTTACAGGAAGTAATAATAAATAAAATTGTACTATGATTACACACATAACTTTAGGGTAACATTTTGCTTTATTGTACATTTTGTTTAGATCAAATTATTTTTTAAATCTTAGCTATTCTGAAAAGAAATTTTCTGTATCTATATCTGTTGTATACTGCATGATTCAAATTTTATGGAGGAAAGTACTTTTATACACTAAAATAAGTATCATTAGTAACATCACCGACTTAAAAAAAGTCACCAGTTTAGTAGCCATTTTCTCAATTTTAGTTCCCAAAATAGTAACATTTTTGAATGATTTTGTAGTTAAGAAATAAACATGCTTAATTTAGCTTCATTTAAGAAGGATTGAATAAAATGATAAATTTAAAAACTTCATATATATATAAAAGAAATATAATACATTTATTTTTATAGCACGATTAAAAAAACAGATTAGAATGTTTGCTGAAAGCTCAGTAGCAGCTTTAAAAAAAAGGGAGTTGACAAAAACCAACACCAGATTTTCAAATGAGTCGCCTGGAGTATGGTACAAGTAGCCAAAACTTGAAAATAGTATGAAAATGACGTTTTTTGGTTCAAAAAGTCGCCTAATCTTTAAATTAGTTGCTAAAGTCACTAGTTGTGGATACCGTGTGTACATAAAAACAGTAAAAGTAAAAATTTACCTGTAATATTTTCCCGACTGTTTAAAAAATGTAAAATCCAATTGTAAAACTTCAATTGAAATCCACTTTCTGTATCCATAACCAGCAAGATATCACTGCAGAAGCAAATCTTATTATAATTATTATTGCTCCTAACAGAGATATTTCACTAGTCTATAGCAATAACCTTCTCGAAAGTCTGCAACAACGACCGGAAAAACTTTGTATCCTAAAATCGCATTTCATAACTGGCCTCCTGCTCAACGTTTCAAGATTTGCGAAACGAAATGAAACATCAACGTGATTTTATTTTAATACAGACAAACATCTTATAAACTAATTGGATGGCTAGGGGGCGGGGATGGACTGCCGATTTTATGCGACTTACCAAAAATAAGAACTGGAGCTAAAGTGATGTTCACATGGAGTGAAACAAAAATCCTTAACATACACACTTGGCAGTGCAGCGCTAACAAAAATATGCCAATATACAAAAATAGGCGAACGCAATCACAGCGATTAAGAATAAATCAATGTATTTAATTTAGTAAACAAAAACAATTAGGCGCAGAAATTTAAAAGGGTTACCAAAACGTGTCAGTGAAGAACAACTCGATCATGACATCTCTAGGAGACTGCTGAACAAAGCAAAAATTAACAGCCTCGCCCAAAGGGAGCAGCTGCAAAAGAAATTCTTTTTAATGTACAGAATAAGAATTAGCAAAGCTGCGGTCATAAACCACAAAGAGCGAAACAGATTGAAAGAAATAATATGTATATACTGGTTCATTGCTGAATTCCTAACAAAATAGCTGCAGGAGCTCTAATTTGTTTTATTGTAAATTTGAGCATTAATTACCTAATTTATATTTAAAAATTAAGTAATCTTTTGTTTTACCACTGCAATATTTAATTTAATAAAAAATGTCAATAGAAGCAATTATGTAGGCTGTTAAAATTTTTAATTTAATCTAAAATTCTCTGAAGAAAAGAAGACTACAGGAGCTGAGCTCTCATGCAAAAGCCTGACTGGTCTTCGTGTAATACTCTCTAACATATTTCTGCACTCTAATTCGGTAGATTTTAAAAGGGGCTTAACGTAGAAAAAAGTCTCCAAATATGTTTTTCAGGAAAGGTTTAGCAAAATTGTAAAAAATTATTATAAATTATAAAAATGTTAAGATTAAAATTCATAATTCTGTACAAAGTGGAGGTTACATACTGTCATTTACCGAGTGGAGGTTCCACTGTCTGTGTAGTAAATATTTTTATACCATACTGAACTCGTTTGTATTATTTTAGTTTTTAGTACTAAAATATTTGAAGGCACAATATGAACTTCTCCCCTTACATCCCCCCCCCCATTCAAAAAAAAAAAAAAATCTTTGCAGTGACCCTGCCTTTGGGTGCGCGGACCTTATATCCCCTAACACTTCTACACCGTATGAATATGAAACAATATTTATTTAATTAAAATAACGAAATTTTATGCCAACACAACGAAATATATACAGGCCCATTACTGCCAAATAGTGCTGGCCCAGTACATTTTAAGCAGTACCACACTGTTAACTTTTTTGTGCATGTCATAGACACCTGGCAGTTCGCCGTTACTAGTTATGTACCGGCGCATATGCACTTTTCAGGCACTGGTACTCCAGTGACTTCCAGACGGTGGCAATCTACCTTGCTCCCGGTATACGGCACTTCGCCAGCACGACGGGTACCCGGCGTCATTTTGCGGGCAGTTGTGTGTTTGCTGGGATATATGTTTACAAATTGCAGACTTTTGTCTTGTTCAGAACGTTTGTCTTTTTTTAGGGTAATCAAGGTACTTTGACCATCTTTAGTGACGTTTAATCATATATTAGTCTGTGGCTGAAAGAAAATACTTAATGTCTTTGTGAGTTTTGTAGATGCATGGGGCGTCTGTCACCTGATTAGATAGATTTTATGAAGATTCATTGATTTTTAATCATATTTCGTTTTATCAAGCTAAAAACTCAATATTTCAAGCACTGAGAGATGACTTTCTTAAAAATAAAATTGTTCAATTTTATTTAAATACCTTCGATATTTAAGTAAAATTTGATTATAGTAAAATAAATTTTGAACAAAATTTGGAAGACTTTGTGATTTATTTGAAATAAAACTATACAATAAACTATAAATTACTTATTTGAAAGACTTTGGAAAAATAGAAAGGAATATATATATATAATATTATATGCATTACTAAAAAATCTGCGTGTAAATACGTTTTCTCCTTAAATCTAAAACAAAAAAACCTTTCTTTAAGATGTGTTTTCTACAACTATTTGAAAGAAATAACAATCTTCCAATTATCAACTTACTTTAAAGAACAGCCAATAGAAAGTAAGTACCGACAAGCATGAATATTTCAAAGTGTTGTGAAAGTAAATGTAATGCAAATAGAACACAAGCCGTAAATTTGCATAAGGAGTTACCACATACTGCAAATATCACGTAGCTTTTAGTAAAAATGAAATTGTTTTGAAGTACGAAGATGTACATGTGTGTTAGTGTAAGTCTCCGTAAGTATTTTTATGTTTTTAAAATAGATAACACTTCGAGAATTATTATAAAATATGGGAATTAAGCAAGAGACTGGGGGGACACTGAACAAATTTGTTTCTTAATTCATGTTTTTTGAAACAAAAAAATAATATTTCACTTCAGTTTGTGAATTACATTATTTTCAATAAATCTTTAGATGGATAAATAAATATATGCATTTTAACGATTTTACAAGTTTTTAACGATGATTAGTATTATAACAATCTTACGTCTTAAATAAAAGGGGAGGTAGTGAAGTAAGTCGTGAATAAATTAACGGAATTACTGCAGCTTATGCTAAGTATTGCAAAAATTTCATAGGGAGGAATAGAACCCGATATAACTCTCCTCTGCTACGTTCCTACAACTATGAGTAGTGTATCGCGTTTCATATATTTTCTATAATGAAACAACGTGCGCGTTAGGGTGGAACTAAAAAAAATATTCTTTTTTGTAAACGTTTGTCTCCTGAAGTTTTAAAAGTTGTATATTGTAACAAATAAGACGTATTGTAAAATTTGAATGGGCTGCGCAGCTTGAAATCTAAAATTCTTTGAAAAATGTGCCTTTTTTTTAAATAGACCAAAAAATTCCTTCACAAGTTCTTAGGATCCCAAGCTTTTGAAAGTTATAAATTGATATGAGTAATATGTATGGAAAATTTGGTGGGGCTACGACACTCTTTAAATGTTTCACATCGAGCTTCAAAGTAATCATAGTTGTTCGATCTGTACCACATAATTTCTTGCCTCTAATTAAGCTCAATATAAATTTATACAGTTTTTCAGTTGAGATTGTTGTTATCGTATAAATTAATCAATGTGTTTTATATGATTACATTTTAATATATACATATAAACGCCTAAAATCTGTATTCAAATATGATTCTCCTGAGACAATAAGTTTAATTAATTTAGTTGGGGTCAGGCGGGACCGAGCTTTAAATCATGATTTTTAAACGGACCATCCCTTATTTTAGTTTGGCTACAGGCCAAGCTGGGCCTTAAATTGTGATTTTTAAACGGCTCGGGGCGGGCCTACCTAATTTTTTTATTCTGGTTATGCCCCGAGCCGAGCCGAAGTGACTGTTATCCGGTCCCTGACCGGGCTGGCTTGAAATTTTCGGCCCGTGCAGATCTCTCGTGGGAACTGCGATGCTTATTACGAAAAAACAAAGAAAAAGTTTTACATGTTTTTTTAAACACGGTTGTATTTAACAGCTTATGGGTACAGTGCAGCCAAATTTATCCCTCGAAGGGGTGCTAGCTTACAGTTGTGCCTTCGTTGAGATAAGGCAAGGCACTGTCTATTAGTTGCATCCATAAAATTTATTTGGAAAGGTCATTCACGAGGTTGTTTTTCCTATGTTTAACTGAGAATGAGTCATCTCGACGTTGTGACGTGTTGCTGATATCTGGAGCTGGAGGAAGTTCTTCCGCAAGATGCACTACCCAACTGGTCAGTGCCTTCTGGTAGGTTGGTGATGGGAAGATAGAGTAGATGCTGCTATGTCACAAGGACAAATTTTGCACTCTGTACGCATCGTACTGACCATCTTCTGGAAAGGTTGTTGGTCTTTGATAGTACAGAAGGCATCTGATGACACTGTTCTCTAGGCTGTTATGTAGTCTCTTAGGAAAGGTATCCTCTGAGCTGATAGTAGCTTCTGCCAGGCTTGCTGCTTAAATGAGTGACCGATGACCACTTCTGCGTGCTTGTCTGAGTGCTCCAGTAGTCCTGCCACTCCAGCCACCAGGTTTTGAGGCGTTCTGCTGGAGTTCCCTTTGATGACACTTGGAACTTTTTTGACATTCTCTTCCGACCATTATTTCACTTGATAGCCTTGATGTACAGGGCCCACTTTATGTTTTATGTCTGATGTTAATCAGAGTAATTTTAATTATTTAACATATTTTTTTATTTCACCATATATTCTTATTACTAGGTTCCTCTGGAAGTGTTTTGGCTTGGTCAAGGTCTCTGCTTGGACCTTGTCTGCTGTTTAGCATATACAATGTTTTGCATATTCTATGGTTATACCAAAGGTCTGGGGTTTGAATCTTTGCTGTGAAAAGTCTTCATGAAGGCGGTCCAGAGCGTACAAGAAACGTGGTATTGGTTGGGAGGCGCTGTCTTCTCTAGGCTGTCTTCTCTTTGCGCACTGTGCCTCCAAGCGGTAATGGTAATTCGTCCACAAATGCGAACAGCTCTAATGAGGAATTGCTGTTCATAATATTATGTTTCACTTTGAAAAATTTATTAAATTATTACATTTGACTTTGAAATTTTCAAAGTTGAAACACATTTTATTTGACAGTTTTTTTTTAAGAAATAACATTCCTTTGTGTTACGTACTATTTATTTAATTCTTTAAACTGAAAATCTCTACAACGAAACATTAAAAAAAAGCACTATAGTGAATAGGAAAAAAATACACATTTATAATTGTCTTAAGTAAGCCCACTAGTGCAATGTTTAGCTCATTCTTCTGCCATGCCACGGGTCTAGGGTTTGAATCTGGTGCCGGACAAGATTAATTCAGTCTTTTATCCCTTGAGGGGGTCGATAAATAATTATCAAGCTTGCTTGGGGACTACACTCTAGGGGGCTTGCTTCAGCTTGACCGCATGCCCGAGGGGTATACGTCCATACTCCAGAGCCCATGGTCGCGAAGGCTTGGATTGACAGCGCAGGCCTCGGCCCCACTTAGGTTTTTGTGCCAAAAATTAGTTTTTTATTGTCTTACTTGGGGGGGGGTTTCAATTTTTATAAGGTAAATTCAATTTTTACATGAAATTTTAGTTTTGCCTTCAAAGGAGCGTGCGGCGGAAGCTGGATTTGATCCCGAGAAATCCGAGTGGTAAAGTGAGGAGTTTTCCACTCAAGCAAAAGCTACCATATTATTCGGCTTTCAACTGCAGAGGTGTTGTGTGCGTGGAGGCGATCTCGTACTGCCACACTGCTCCCTTCTAGAGATTTAGTAGGAGACTGACGAACGATGTTCCAAGCGTTACAGAATTTTGCCACTCATTGTGGACTTGGATAGATTGTTGCCACTCTTTGTGGAATCTGGGAGGTCGCTGCCAAGCGTTGCGAACTTCGTGTCGCATGCCACGTGATGTGCGCTTCGTTGCCGCTTGTTGCGGACTTTGAAAGAGCGAGAGAGAGATGGAAGAGGTCAGTGCTCGTGCCATCTGCCGCTGAAGGCGAGAAGGAGAATGAGTGTTCGTTGTCCGGGTCATCCATGAAGGGTGCGTGCTGCGTGAGCTGGATTTGATCCCGAGAAATCCATGTGGTAGACTTAGGTTTTTCCAATCAGTCAGAAGGTACCCACTTGCCGGCCTTCAATTGCTGAGATTTTGCATGCGCGGAGACAGTCTCGTACCGCCACAGCCGCCAGTAAGAAGAGTAATGATATTATCCATTTAGAGTTAACAATTTTGTTTCTACAAAGCAGCTATCCACTAGCTATATATTCTCTGTTTAAGAAGATTAAAAAACATTTGCAGTTTTATATTTTTGTCTTTTTTGGACTTAAATAACACAACACAAAAATATAATCATTTTAGGACAATTTAGTTTTCTACCCGGTAATAAGAGAAATGACATAAACCACATAAATACTTTGCGAAATTTTTTGCTAAAAAAAACTCATTTTACTAATACGATGTTTTCTGTTTAAAGAATTTGGAAAAGAAAGGCATGAAACGTATTATATGGTTATTTTATTTCATAAGAAAAAAAATGAGTCAATATAAACATGCCCCATAATAGCATGTAAACAACTGTAATAAGCAATGAATGTCTGGGGTAAAACATCATAATAATATTTTCTGCAATTACAGCTTAAGGAAAAAGAAATCACATGTAATACAAAACAAAGAACCAACGTCGCCTTTAAAATCATATTTGTTTTCCAATCCAGATACCGCTTATTTAGTATTCATGAAATTCTTAACATTGGAAAATTTTGTCGCTCTGTCTTCAAAATTTATACTCGAAATTTTGTGAGGCTAAATTTAAATTATTACATTCTGTGAAAAAATGTAGGAATTTCTATTTCACTTGTATGTATTTTATGAAATGCAAAACATCCCGTTTTTGACTTGAGTCTTTATTCATTTGATAATTTATAATTTACACTTCAGATAGTTACAAAAAAAAGTTCTACGTATAATGAAAATTTAATTTATTTTTATTTATGAAATAACTATTATGTTTTTAGTGCTATTTGTATTTGGATTATATTTTTTTTCGCATTACATGAATTATTTATTCAGTTATACATTAAGACGGAACGTACAAAAAAATAGAATTTACATACCAGTATCATTAAAAGAAAAAAAAACATCCGTTATTAAGATCTGTGCAACAGTATTAAATACAGCTGCATAGATTGTATCAATAAACAAAATTAATAATTCTTTCAAATTATTCCTTTGTAACAAAAAAAGCGGTATATGATAAAAAGTATTTTCAGTTGAATGTTTGTTGATGTATAACTAACAGCATTGACTCTTTGAAAAATAAATTAGACTTTGCAATATAAAATGTCTAAAGATATGACTATGTATGTGTAACTAAGAAAATCAATTTATATAAACCTTTTTTACGCATTCGCTGTTTTTGTATCAGAAATCTTTTTCTAAAGGTTTCTTGTTGTTTTGTTATTTCAAGAGTCATTTAGCATTTAGTCAAGAGCTGTGTATTAAAAGTAAATCTTTTTTTCACAAATGAAAAATGTGGTGATTTTTTTCTCAATCTTTTTTTAAGAGCTTCTTATTTTGAACAAGTTAGGCATTTCCGTAAATTTTATTATTAGAATTCTTTTTCTGTTTCTTACCAGATTTTTTGTTCGAGTGCTTTATTACTTTTTAATAACTTTTAAAAACTATTTATGAAATAAGAATTGTCCAAGATTTTTGGTTTTATTTAATAAAACATATAATTAAATAAAAAATAGGGTTTTGAGCTTTTTGCACTACCATGCGATTTAGAACTTTTTAAACTAAGGGAATGCATAAGTTAATGTAATTAGTGATATGCTTTACTATCATCAAACATTTGTGTACATGAATAAACTCTTATAAGCTTTTCTTTTTATCAAAGGGATAAAAATAGATTGATGTAAATTTATTTTACTATGATATATTTGAAGGTAATCTGAACTTTGAACATCTGTTAGAATCAAACAGCTGGATTGATATAAATTCGCTCACATATCGATCAATAATGATTCGATAAAAAGTAATGAAAAATCATTTTTCTCTGTGTACAGTAAACTGTACAGCAAAACATTATAAAGCTTGTGTTATATTTTCCTTCACTAATACAGTTATTTATTTTAATATTTTAACAACTAATGATGGTAAAAGTTCGCGTTTTGCTTTCTCATAAACTGAGTACGTTTTCATCCTTTTTTTTTTCCTTTTATACAATTTACATGTATGTATCTTTTTTTGTTTTGTTGGTACCATTATTTATTTTAATTCTGTTACAATCAATAACGTCAATAACATTTACTTTGCCTTTTACTAAATAGTATTTCTTAGTAAAAAATTTTGTGATTTACCATAAAAAAAGACACATTTTCATTATTTGCAAACATACTTAGAAAAAAAATCCTTTATTTATTATCAGAGTTTCTTTTCATTATGTGTTATATATATATATATATATATATATATATATATATATATATATATATATATATATATATATATATATATATATATATATATTGCTTAAAATTCTCTAATAAGCATTTCTAACTTTTACGATTCCTTCCAATTTTCTAACAATGTCTTTCGTTTCTGTGGGCTCCAAGCCCCATGCTAATGGCTAATATACATGAAATACGAGGGTTACAATAAAAGTAATACAATATAACAATTGTTAACCTAAACAGATAGGTCATTAAAATTCCGCTTTTTCTGCGTACGTAATTCCGATATAGCGTGACCGCGTGCTCTACCTTTGTGTAGAATGTAATAAAGTTATTTCCCTTCAAACGTGTCTAATGGATAACATGGTATGCAATTTACACGCTTCAATTAACTTTTATGAACCCACTGAAACTAACATGTCCCATTCACTCGTTCTAAAAATATACTAATGTCGTTGGTTGCTTTTTCATCATGGTTTCAGATATAAAGTTGAAACGTGGGATCGTATGCAATTACTGCCCATTCATGTAGTGTAGTTACAGTCAATGTTATATTTTTAAAATAATAACAAGGTAGTTTTATGACGCTCGGTCTTTCAGATGAGTATATGTACTTAAGAAGTGAATATCATTAGAGGAAAAAAAAAATGTACGTTTCAAAGAGCCTGTAGAACTAAATTGTTATTTCTCTAATGAAGCATTGTAGCTGAAATTGAAATACTATTCAAATTTCGAAATAATATTAATTGTAATCCGTTATTCTGTTGTAGTCATGGCTTTTGTTCTTTTTTTTTAACATTTATGATAAAGGCAAAAGAGAGCAATAGTTCTGTAATTATTCTTTTACGTATCTGACGTAACATTTTTATTAATAACAAACATTCGGATAACTCAGCAAGTTTATTTAATTCAGAGTTTTAATGACTGACTGTTTATAAGATATTTAAACATTTTTAGAAACTGAATGGCTTTGGGGCAGAAAAAACACTCAAAATACTGGTGTTAAACGATAAAATAAATAAAAACTTTGTGGGAAAAAAACACGTAAAATGTTACTTATAAGACTCTACAATCGTTTCGACCAAAAATTCTTTCGGTTTTCATCAGGCAAAGCCCTTCGTCTCACTAAAATGAGGGAAGTGAAAAACAGTCCCCTCATTTTAGTGAGACGAAGGGCTTTGTCTCATGAAGACCGAAAATTTTTATCAATAGTTCCCTCATTTTAGTGAGACGGAGGACTTTGTCTAATGAAGACCGAAAGAATTTTTGGTCGAAACGATCGTAACGTCTTATAAGTAACATTTTATGTCTGTTTTTTTCACAATTTTTTTTTATCTTACTGAATGGCTTTAATTTATTTAAGCATGGCAGCAAAAGCTCAACACCTCGATAATTTTCCTCTTATATACATTCCCCTGTATTTGAAAAGAAGAGCCCTAATCAATGGTGGGCTACACAAAAAATCAGATCGAGAATGTTGAACAACAATCATCTAAATGTAGCAACGAGAATAGCTCTTGACTCTATCCGGTTGGTAGGATCGCCATTGCCGGAGTTTGTGATTTTTACGCATATTTTGTTCTGTAGTGAGTTCAAACTTCTCAAGTCGGTGGGAAAGCTGCTATTTAAATAAATATTTTTGAGCTAAAGCGCGCTCTCAGGACTGTAGCTGTCCCAGGAATTCTTCCTTTCATTTCCAGCACTTTCAAAACAGTTGCCTTTACATGAACAAGTGTAACCTGTTGTTCATGAACAAGTGTAACCTACTCTCCAAGTGTAACCTGTTGTACGTAGGATCGGAAAAGTTCGAAGAACACAAAACCCGTTATTTCCACATTGCCTTTGAAATACAAACAGAGGTGCAAATTTTTTATATTCTTGTTGCTGCTTATGGTGTATTTCTAAAAAGGGGGATAAAATATCTTCTAAGTGATAACTTTTTTGCTAAACTGAGTGTAAATGTTTAACCGGGCTGAAAAAGCTAAGTTCCTGGAGAACTTATGAAGTAAAATGTATATGCTCACGGAGTGTCTGGATTAAGGATGGACGCGAGACGACTTTTTGCGAGACGAGACAGAGATTTACAGGGTTTTTGCGAGACGAGACAAACATTTTTAACATTGTGATATAGAGATTTTTTCGAGACGAGACAAAGCTTTTCGGCTGTTTTGCGAGACGTCAATTTTTCGTCTCGCGTCTATCCCTAGTCTAGATAATGAGCATGAAGTGATATCCTTTGCGAGTTTTCCGAAGTAATACAGATTGCTTTGACTTGAGACGGTCAATGAAGCTGGGCCAGCGCAATTTACCGCGGGTCTAACCGCAGACTTGTAGATGGGAAATTTGTTTTAAACATTTTATGTAATATTTCTTCACATTTCTGTAACCTGTCTACATAAATTAAATCATAGAATATAAATATAATTTTTTGACTAGAAGAACTACTATGACTAGCATATTTATAAGTTTAAATAAGAGTTGAATTTTACCACTTCCTAATGTCTGACATACTTTACAGTTATTAGCTGTACACAAAATTTGCCCCAGTAGCAAAAAAAAAAAGCCTAATTTTGACATTATTTTTAGATTTTCTATCTTTATTATTACTTTTTTAATTTATAACCAAACCTGGAAACAAAAGTGAGGGTATTTCAAAGTATGATAGAAAATATTTCCTGGTTTAACCCATTAAACGCCGCTATGAGAATCGCATAGAAATTTTTAAATGTATATATATATTTTACGTACATTGCATGCCTCTATTATAGAACAGTTGAATTTTTTTTTTAACTCAAAGCATTTAGGAAATATAGCATGTTCCCGTAGCGGGAGCTTTGGCGTGTTATGGGGATAAATGTCTTTCTCCATTTCGGATACAGCAATTCCTTTTTTTACGCAGATGCTGCTCAAAACTGTATATATAAAGTAATTATTTTTGTTTTTGATACTATAATGTACGAAATAACCAGCCTGCTAAGTGCCAAACATTTCTTCATTGTTGAACGGTAGCAAAATCAATCTGGAAATGCTATGATTTGTGACTTGGAGGGGAGGCCCAAGAAGGGCCAGGCACCGCGACCATGGGTCTATTGTATCATCCCCAAGCAATATGGAAAAGGCCCTACGAAAAGAGCCCAGTAGCAGATGCAAACATCAGCACAGACCTAACAGACATTTTGTGAAGCTCCCAGGGCTCTATGACATGGCGCCCAAGATGCTCAAGCCTATAATCAGATAAGTAATCACACTCACAGAGGATGTGTAAAGCAGTTTTCTCCTTAATAAGACAACCCCGACAAGTGGGATCATCGACAACCTTCATTATCTTAAGATGCCTTTTAAGGCAACAGTGAACAGTTAACAGGCCAATAACCCTACGCAGACTGGACCTGTTGAGACACAGAAGTCCCTTGCATCTAACACCAGGAAAGCCAAGATTGATCTCTTTGGCCTGCCTCTGGCCATTACACTTAAGCCAGCTGGAATACTGAAGCTTGCTAATGTGGCTAAACACAGTATCCCTGTAACATTTACTCGAGATACCGAAAACCGGCTCATGTCCAACAAAAAAGAGACAGAGCCCAACCTGGCAAGAGAATCCGCCATCTCATTACCAGGAATGCCAGAATGACCAGGAACTCATTACAGAGTAACTGGAAATGCTAACTAGTGGGAGGGTGCCAAAGCTCCCTCTGTGGGAACAAGAAATATAAGCGTTCATAACATTCCTTTATAGGAATCTATTCATGCAGGATTTTAAGAATGTTGTTCTTCAAGATGTTGGTTTTAAATATGCATTCTACTTGAAACATTTAAGTGACCATTTATTTTTTATTTTATTTTATTATTATTATTAATTTTTTTTTATTAGTTTTATATAAGACAGTCATAAAGACAAAATTTCACTTTTTTAAAAATTAGAAAAAAACATTAAATTAAAATATATTGTTCGGATAAAAATATATAACAAACCCTATAGTCTAAATGTTTATATAAAATGTGTATTTCGTAAATTGCGTTAAAATATTTTAAGAAAAAAAAATATATAATAGATGTCCCGTAATGGGAGCTTTGGCGATTAATGGGTTAAAAATGGTAACTTTTTCTCACAGAGATTAAACATTCAAATATGTATTCTTCAAATGAAACTTTCCAGGGTACTTGTGGATTAAGATCGCGGCTAAGCTTGTTTCTGACTCATAAGGATCAGTCCAAGATCGCAGTCATGATTTAGGAATGCAAACATGAGGGTGGTTCAAAAAGGAGGTTCAAGTCTTTTAACCAAAAAGTTTATTCACGAAATCCAAGACATACACATAGATAGGAAGGCGTGTGGTACAAATTATGTTTCAACGTCGTCTCAACGTGAATCAAAGCATTTGTTACACCTTTATAGTAATCTATAGAAAGAGTAAGACACTGAATATGGCAGACGGCTGAAGTGTGGAGGTCCAGTGTTTGTGCCAATTGCGCAGCTGTCAATCTAATGATTCGGAGTTTTGATCGGTTTTCTCCAGATGTAGCGTGAAAACGCCTTAGAACCTCCTTAAAATGTCCTCGGACCAAGGCATCTCAGCGTAAGCAGATGTAGGCTTGCAATGACACAAAAACTGAAACACAGAAACCGACGTTCAAAAAATCAGGTATCTTGTTGCCAAGCCACTTATCGACAGCGTCCTGAACTGCATCACCGTTGGAAATGTAATATTCCCAAGTGCTTCTTCCAGGTTACGAAGAGATAGAAATATCTGAATGATTCCGTTCTAAGATTTTCCAATGCTTTCCACCGGTAGCGCTGTAGCCAAAAACGCGCAACTCAGGCCGTATGTGAACGGGCGTTTTCATGCAACAGGATGCATTTTCACTAACTGACGGTGAATGTGTGGCTGGTGAGGGTTTCTTTACTCAAAAATCGTATCACACTTTTCACTTCAATAGCGGACCAAAGTTCGAGGTTTAACGGTACTGCTCCTCCATCTAGTAACATTTGATTACCGCGATCGTTTGCTGTACCTAGGTATGGATTATGATTCGCTCGGGTGAGTGTGTACCCGAGAGGGGAGAGATATTGAGTGGTTATTGAGTGTGTACCCGAGAGGGGTCTTGTTACTTTCCTATTTGAACCACCTACGTACCTTGGTTGCTTAGAGATTGAATTAAAGTAGTCGCTGTAGTTCACAAGTATCTTTGGAAGATTCAAAGTATCAATGTATAAGTTTTTAATCTAAAACGGGGATGAAAATGTCTTTAATGGAAAGCTACAGAAAATTCTGTGTACAATGATGTACATCCTCTTAAAAAAATTATTGGAGCGTAAGTCAAATAGGAAATTTTACTATTACTCGAATACTTTTTTGAGTGGGTGTATTTACATTCTTCCTATACGAATTTCTGAATAAATTATCAATTTAATTATTTTTTAATTCACGAAAAAAAGAATAACAATTTTTTTTTATAATTAACTACTTCATTCAAATCATTATTTTCTATTTTTACATCCCGTAACTTAAACGAATAGCAAAAGAAAAAATCTCTTGCAGTAATGCACGGGCAATTCTAAGAAGTACACAACTCTGGACAATTGAAAAACATAACCTACAGTAACCAACTGAAAGCCCGAGTAATTACCTCCCCTCACGCAGTCTGTTGCGACAAATTTTCACTCATTGTGATGATAATCTGTGTCCGCTTTTCATTCACGTCGCGCGCTTTCGCCTCTGACAAATGCTTAACATTTCCTGCTATAAAGAGTTAGTTGTTCTTGGGAATCATTCCATGTTGCCAGCAGCTATTGTTAAAGTAATTCGAAAAATCTAGGATTAGCTTTTATCCTTGCACATAATTGTCAAGTGGTATGTTTAAGAATGTGCTGAGAGGGGATTTCGTTTCGGCTGATGTCTTTAAGTGCAGATTAATTGTAACCACAAATGGGGAAGTTTTTGTAAAGAACTGAAAACAAACCTATTCCTTAAAATATTTATCTTGTATTCATTGACTTATCTTGTATTCTTTGCTATGTATATGATTATAAACGTATTTTAAATTTTTATATTACAATGTTTGAAGAGGGAAAGAAAATAAATTACATTTATACACATACTTAAAAGCTTGATATTTCGAGCGTGTAATCTTAATGTAAGTCGGCATCAAGTGTTCAAGTTTACACTTGCCCAACTTGCATTAAATTTGACATAGCAAGGTTGAATCAAGCTTGACATAGCATGGTTGATTCAAACTTACTACACTCTAAAAATCTTTCCTAAATACATGGGGAGCGGTCGGAATAACCATAATATAAACTTAAAAGCAGCACGCGTTTTAAAACTTTCAATATCGCGACACATGTTGGGAAATGTTGGCCAAAATCGAGACAAACGACTGATTTTCGCCGATGTCTGACAAGGTTGGCCAATCTAGCAATTGGGTAGTAATACTACTGGGGTAGATTCGGAGAGAGGATAGATTTCCATAAGCGAAAAATTTCAAAAAAATAGTTTATGAGATTTTTTCACTTAGCACGCTATTCTCGAAATTCCGTTTTTGTAATTTCAACAGCAATATACGAGAGTCATAACTCAGATTGCAACAAATTGAGAAATTAACATATGCTCTGGTCAATACAGCAAGAATATAGTACGTCTAGAATATTCATTTGAAGTGCATGAGTGAACACGCTTAAACCCAAAGAGCGGTAATTGCGGAGCGATCCATTTCCATGGAAACCCACCGGTATTTCCGCGAAAGTTCTCTTTAAGTAGTCTTTTTTCTGATAATTCCCGTCCGCGCTTCCTCTTTTTTCGGAGAATTCGCCTCCTCGCTTAATGTTGTATTTCGCTCCACTCTTGTGATCAAAAAACGCTCCTAAAGGAGAAGCTCACTTTTGAAAACTGGGCCAAAAATTGCTCCGACTGATCGCTCGTTTCGTTTAAGCGTAAAAAATAACGGTTTTCTTTATTTCCCAGACAGCACAGAAAATTTGCATCAAACTTACAGTAAGCTTGATTTATCAAGTCAATAAACTTGTTTTAAGCTTGATATTTCAAGCGTGTAAGCTTAATGCAAGTCAACAGCAAGTGTAGAATTTTACACTTGCGCAACTTGCATTAAGCTTGACATAGCAAGTTTGATTCAAACTTACTGTAGTCTCCTTCTGTGTGGAATCCAGAATGCGTGCGCAACTTCTTGTTTCGCTTTCCAAATCAAGAGGTAATCAAGTAGTATTCAAGCATGACAGTTCAAATGACTTAAATTCGGCGGGGAAATATTTGCTGACTCATTTCTTTGTAATCTCCAAGCTTGCTGGAAGCTAAAAATGAATTGAACTGTCAACCTTGCATTAATACGTCTAATTCAAAGAAATATCAAGATTGATTTAAACTTATGTGCTGTCTGGGTTCTACCTTTAAATGCTGAATTTAAATATTTAAATCCTGCATATTTCATCAGAAAAAAATATCAAACTATGCAATTTCAAGGAGGTATTTAGCGTAGAGCAAATTGCGAATATGACGCAAATTTTGTAGCATAGTTTGTTAATCTCTCGAAATTTCTTATTTATCAGATCATGTTCTTGACTGCCGTTGATGAACCGATGAGTCAGTTACATGGGTTATTTAACACAGTTTTCCAAAGGAGTAATGATGAAACTTATGAGGATGATACCATTATATTTCGGAAGTAACAAGTTTTAATAAAAGGTATTTCCAAATGTTGTATCACACCAATCAACACTATATAAAGAATGAAGATTGCTTCCTTATATCTCATTGAAGAACGGGAGGGTAAATGCAGGATTTCATATGTATTCATGGACCTGATTAAATGTATTCAGATACGCTAAATCACTGTCTTTCACAATTACTAGGGCGGAGCGTAAAAAAAAAAAAAATTGATTTTGTTTTTGCCCTAGTGCTAAAAAGTTGTGTACTGGTGGGTAGGTCATATGTGCAAAATTTTAAGGAAAACAAAAAATATCTTCCGGTTCCAAAATGACCATGTTTTTTAACAGATTTTTATTATAAATGCTTTTTTCTATTGTTTTATACGCAGCTCGTCATTTTGTTTATAAATAAAACTCAGAATTATAAATAAAATGTCAGAACTAGTACTCAGAATGAAAACCAAAAAAAGTTACCACAAATAGATTGTAGTTAGGGTAATGCGTGCGCAAACGTAGATCTTCTGCTGTTTTCACTGTCGAGTCACAATCAAGGTCTCCTTCATTTAGAGGGGGAATTCCATTTCATATTTTTATTCAAGAGTGTTTCTCTTTGCTTTTGTTCTCGAGCTAGTGATTATTTTTTATAATCGTGCATTCTAAATTAGTTAAAACTAGTTAAATATTAATAATACTGTATGATTTAGCAATTATTTGAAAGAAAACAATAATGCAGAATAGAAGCAGTGTATTTTTCCAGTGTTTGGCGCTCCAACAGAGTTAAGTTGTCATATTTTGCCAACATATAGGGATGTAATGAAATATTATTTGTTGGTGCGAATTGATTTTAAAGAAAAGTTGAACAAAGCCAATCCAAGTACTTCAGAAATCGCAGATAAAGTTGCAGAGAGAATGGAAGAAATTTGGCGCACAGCATCTCTGCCATTTATTTAACGCCAACGTATAGTACAGATGATTCGATCATACAATGAAAAATACAAGAACATAAAGAAATATTTTGGTGTGAAAAAACTGACAACCTCAACTTTAGAAACGAAGCTTATAACCTCCCAGAAAGACCCTGAGAAGCTGTTCGACATTTCTTCCTGTAAATGTGTTTCATTTGATAAATGTTCTTGGCCAAATTCGAAAAGAGCTCATGAAATTGAAAAACCTCGTCTTATAGACCAAAGAATACTTTGGCAAATGTTCATAGGTGCAGTTGATTTAAAAGAAACTTTAAAAATGAGAAAGCGAGCCGATAAAAAGCAGAAAGAGACAGAACGAATGATTCTTAAAAGAAACGTTTCTTCATCTTCTACTCAGTCTAGGATCGCTACTCCTGATCGCTACTCCCGATACGCAGCAGTAGCTATAGCTTGTGATAGAACTGGAGTTTCAGATGAGGCTGGAGGTATTATTATAAGTGCTGCGTATCGGTTTGATCGTGGTGTCTTTTTCCTTCCAGATTGTATCAAACTGGCTGTATGAGAGGAAGGCTTGAAACAATCCATGTAATTATCAGAATTACGATAATCTTCATCAGAATCTTGATCAGGAGTAGCGATCCTAGACTGAGTAGAAGATGACGAAACGTTTCTTTTAAGAATCATTCGTTCTATCTCTTTCTGCTTTCTATCGGCTCGCTTTCTCATTTTTAAAGTTTCTTTTAAATCAACTGCACCTATGAACATTTGCCTAAGTATTCTTTGGTCTATAAGACGAGGTTTTTCAATTTCATGAGCTCTTTTCGAATATGGCCAAGAACATTTATCAAATGAAACACATTTACAGGAAGAAATGTCGAACAGCTTCTCAGGGTCTTTCTGGGAGGTTATAAGCTTCGTTTCTAAAGTTGAGGTTGTCAGTTTTTCCACACCAAAATATTTCTTTATGTTCTTGTATTTTTCATTGTATGATCGTATCATCTGTACTATACGTTGGCGTTAAATAAATGGCAGAGATGCTGTGCGCCAAATTTCTTCCATTCTCTCTGCAACTTTATCTGCGATTTCTGAAGTACTTACTTGGATTGGCTTTGTTCAACTTTTCCTTAAAATCAATTCGCACCAACAAATAATATTTCATGACATCTCTATATGTTGGCAAAATATGACAACTTAACTCTGTTGGAGCGCCAAACACTGGAAAAATACACTGCTTCTATTCTGCATTATTGTTTTCTTTCAAATAATTGCTAAATCATACAGTATTACTAATATTTAACTAGTTTTAACTAATTTAGAATGCACGATTATAAAAAATAATCACTAGCTCGAGAACAAAAGCAAAGAGAAACACTCTTGAATAAAAATATGAAATGGAATTCCCCCTCTAAATGAAGGAGACCTTGATTGTGACTAGACAGTGAAAACAGCAGAACATCTACGTTTGCGCACGCATTACACTAAGTACAATCTATTTGTGGTAACTTTCTTTTGTTTTTCATTCTGATTACTAGTTCTGACATTTTATTTATAATTCTGATTTTTATTTTAAACAAAATGACGAGCTGCGTACAAAACAATAGAAAAAAGCATTTATAATAAAAATCTGTTAAAAAACATGGTCATTTTGGAACCGGAATATATTTTTTGTTTTCCTTAAAATTTTGCACATGTGACCTACCCACCAGTACACAACTTTTTAGCACTAGGGCAAAAACAAAAAAACAAAAAAAATTTTGCGCTCCGCTCTAGTAATTACGTTCCTTAAAACACGTGATTACGAATACTGTAACGTTTAATATTTGTGACAACATGAATAGCGTACTTTGTTGTTTAAATTTCATAATGCAGTTTTCGAACATAATTAATAACATTTTTCTGAAAAAAAAATAAAAATACTCAAATCCCCATATTAATAAGTTGTTTTGCACAGCCCGGATAGTGTAGTGGTTAGAGAGCCATTCTACCACTCCACGGGTTCGATTATCGGTATGGGTGTCATTTCGTCCCTCACTTCAAAGGAAGCAAAGCTATCGCGTGCCTCCATAATAATGAGACCAGGAATTCCGGATTTTGTAGTGGCCAATCAGAAGCGCCCGCCTTTAGGAAAATTAAATTACTCTGCTACATATCCAATTATCTCTTTTGTAAGTAATGAGTGATAAATAATTGTGTACTGTCACACTTTTAAAATTGGATGACATTTAAACCGTCGATAATAAACATAAAGTATTGAAGTGCATTGATACTATATTTTCCGCCCTAACTCCTGCACGTATCCAATCGATTTGATGAATGTATATATGAACAAGGGTCAAATATCCTTTTGCGAATAATGATTTAGCGGTATGCAGTGAGGTTTCCATGAAGCTGTTGAACTCAGGGGATTTCAAATTAGACCAAACCCATTTAAAGTTTCAATATGAACATTAATAACTAAGCAGATTGTGGTGTGGGTAGCAAAAACGTCCAGGTGAAAAGACACCAATAACCGCTTGAGAAATTCGCTTGTATCGTCTGTGGTTTATTTTTTTAATAAAACAGTGACGAGCTATAAAATTGGGATTTCTTTTTTATTGTTCTTTGGATACATATTTTTTATTTAAGGTGACAAGGGACTTTTATATTCAAAATTTTCAGTTTTCAGTTTTTGCTTGTCATCATAAGTGAAGTTGTTTAACGTTAAAGCTTGCATCTATCTTGAAACTAAAAATAAAATAAAATAAAAATTTAATGAAAAAATTGATATTAAAAATAATACGCTTTAATTTTTTAATTTAAAATATCTCATTACATTCCAAATTTTTAAAAAGCTGTAATTTTCAAATATACACTTTCAATATATGTGTGCATTCATTTTTATGCATGACAAGGAACGGTGAGCTTTATAGAAAAAGTAAATGCATGTGAGGTGCTGTTTCTTTCAAATTTTCATCCTTATATTTACATTCCTAAGCCTCTATTGTATAACTTTTGTTTGAAATTTTAATACACAGTTGTGTTCATGCATGTATTACAAGTGTACTCCTAAAAAATTGCAGCATTTTACTTATTTGGAATACGAATGGGTTAATTTGAATAAAATATTGAATGCGCATTTTTTTCTCAACGATATTAATACATATGCATACATATTTTCTTTAATAATTTTATTTTGTATTTTTACTGTTACTGCAAATGTAAACTGTGTGTTAAACTACTCCACGTATGATTTAAAAGTAAAAATTAAGAATTCAAACTTTTAAATTTTAAATCCCCTTGCCCCTTAATTAAAACAGAATATTAATATTTTCAAAAGATTCAGTCCGATGTACCACATAAAACCCTAGTTTTACTAAACTTTTCTCTTCCCTCTGTTTTTCAGGAACACACGAAAAAAAAAAACTAAATTTAAAACTGACGCAACAACTCACGTAGGGCCAAGGTCTGCGCTGCCCATTCAAACGCTTTCGAAAGATCCAAAAAAACGCTCCAAGAGATCTAGGATATGGAAGAATATTGTTGCAGAAAACTCTGCTTAACTCTTGCTTTCGTCGTTCTAAACTGACTATAAAAACAGTCCACTTGTCAGGATAGAACACAAGTTTATTGCTATTAGAACTTTGTCGAACAATCTAGTGTACAAAATTAACAGGCACTAACGGCCAGTAACTAGCTTATAACATTCACTTGGTAGAAAAGCTTTCACAAATGTTGTAATTCACACACAACAAAATTATTCCACGCGCTAAAATTCGGTAGAAATTCACGAGGGAAATCGTAAAAATTCCCTCATGACTCGGCAATCATGTAAGAATTCATGCACAGCACTCAAAAACAAGCTTCTAAAAGCAAGCAAAAAATTTCTTCTATAAGCGCTAATGCAGACCCTTATGCTCTCTCAGAATGCACGTCTGCTTCTCACGGCAGCAAACTAAACTGAACTGGGTAACGCGCCGCGCTTTTGCCGAGAACCCGATAAGGTTACAGACGAAACCATTTCCGAAATGAACTAGATCAAACTCGAATTTTGATTGAGTGATGGAAAGGTAATTAAGTAATATTAGACTATTCTGTAAGACTAATGCAGGGCAAGAAACATCATAGGTCCCATAGGCAAAATCACGCCAAATGTCGGAAATGTCGGCAAGCTTGGCGACTTTTGGCCAAATATCGCCAAATGTGGGACCGAAAATAAGAACCCAAAAGTGAGGTCAGCTTAGCACCAATATTTTTCAGGATTTTTAGAAAACCCTATGTTAACCAACAGGGACACGCAAAACTCCATATCTCGCGTTGTACTTAACCAATTTTAATGCAACAAAATGCAAAATTTAATTACTTGACAGGTAGAAAACGATTTTTAGACTAGGTTAATCCCCAGAACATCGGGTTACCGCAAACAGTGGTAACAATATGAACCGGTTAGTTTGGCATCCTGGACACGGAACTTCCAGTGTTTAGACCCCAAGCAAGCTTGGTCTTTATTTTATCGACCTACTATGCAAAAAAAAAAAAAAAAAAAAAAAAAAAAAAAAAGGCGTGTTTCATCCCTTGAGTGGAGGTACCTGTGCAAGGCTTCTTTTCCAGCTAATTTCATACCTGACCACTCTTGGAACAAGTAGTGGATGACATCTAAAATTATGCATTTTCAGGGTTTTCTGTAATTTGAAAGTCGAATATTACTGAAAACTAAAATCAGCCACACACATCTTACCCTTTTTCAGTATTTCTAAATAGCATATATTCACTTTTGGCATACTTTGTGGTTCATTTTTGGTACAAGACGCTTTTGACTGTCAAAGTTTTTTAAAAATATCCTTTTTGTAAAATTTTAAATGATACTTGGATTTTTTCAAAAGATTTAGTCATAAATCATTATCTTAATAGTCAGTGTGGAAGTAATAGAGGACAAAATGTCAAGTCATGGTTCGCTCTTGGCACAAGAAGTATTGGATTAAATAAATTCGTATGCTTTTCTTGAAGGAATGGATGATTTTTAATTTGGCCAACCAAAAAGTCTAGGAATATTTTTTTTCAGGAAAAAAAACAAAAATTCTAAATAATTTACATGAAGAACATGTCATAAAAATTTAAACAGAATTAAAAACGTAAACTATCTAAGCCTGTCTGACTATTAAAAAAAATATGCCTCTTAAATAATAGATGGAAATTGAGCATTGGGTACGGATTGTATTTACGAAACACCTGCCATTTGTATGAAATCCGTTAATTTTTAGTAAGATTTTGTAATTGATACTGAAATCCATTACTTGGCGGGGGACACTGCTGAATGTGGTCGACAGGATATTCAAAATAACTGTTTACTCTTACAGAGCAATTGTTACGTTTAAGTCATTTACGAGATGGAACGAATACTGGTTATAGCTAGCATATATTCCAGCATATTGATAATATATGCTGCCTATGTATATTCAAATACAGGGTGATTCGAAACTTAATGTCAAAAATGCAAAGGCCGGTAGAGGGGACCAAGACGGTCCAGAATCACATAGCAATGTGGAGTCGAAAATGGCGTTTTCATGTACCTGTTAATAATCACTTTGGAAGAACTCTTGAAGTAACAGTGATCTTCCCGACCATCGTATGTCAAAAATGAATGCCTTTTTCACAGAAAACACAAGTAAAATTGTTAGTTTACGAATTCTATTTCCTTTCATTGGTGAAAGTGATGGAGAATAGTTCATTGCTTTTGAAACTCGATTGAGAATTTAGACAAACACTGAAATACATCTTCCGAACTGATTATTAACAGGTACACGACAATGACATATCCCACCACACATTGCTATCTGATTTTTAACCGTTTAAATCTGTTCTGTCGGCCTTTACATTTCTGACATAATGTTTTGAATCAACCCTGTATATGTGTGCAATGATAGTTCAAGAAAATGGAACTGATCACATCTCTCGTTCTCCTTTTCTCCTAGTACATGTATGATACAATCAGCAGAAGAATAAAAAACCAATAAAATACTATATAATTGACATTGCGATTAATAAGCGTAAATCTCTTGGAAAAAGACAACACAAGAATGTTAATCACACAATGCGGAAATTCTTGTAATGATAGCGATTTTCTTTTTAGATTCCCTAGTTTAAAGACTTTTCTTGAGTTGAGAGTAAGTATTTCTTTGTTAAAATTAAAATTATAAAGATTTTAGTACATTTATCTTCAGTACATTATCATTATACAATAGTTTTAATACGAACTACGGGAAAAAGAGTAAAAGTTGTGATTAAAATTTCTCCGAAATTCATGATTATTTATATTTGTATAAAGATATATTCCTTGTGACCTATATTATCATTTGCTTTTTTTTTGGAATGATAAACAATTTCAACATATTCTCTTAGTGTTAGAATAATCCTGCATAAATATGTGTGTAAATGTAATCATATTACCAGACCCTGAGCATCTTCATTTCGTTTTGAGACGCATAGAAACCTGAGTTAACGATCATATTACACCTCATAATTTTTAAATAATTAATCATTTGACTAGAAGTTAATGGTCATTTGAGACCTAGTACCCTGAGAAAATTAATGCTTGGAATGCACAATTATAATTCATGCAGCCACGCAACTATTAAATTGTAAAGCAATCAAACACTTTGCATTCTCAAAATGCTTTTCCAGTTAGCCACAAATTGTTTAGGGAAATGATTTGCATAAATCTAAACAAACCCTCATGTAACAATAAATTTTATTAATTTTTAGCAAATGTAGAGTGTGCGTATTGTTTAAGTTTGATTCTTTTAGAATGTTAAGTAAAAATGTATTAAATAAATACTTATCCGTTTAAAAGAATATAATGCAACATTTTCCAACACGTTAAAACACGCTTATACGGCTGACTACCACTGAAACAAACTGTGTTAAATTATGCAGATATTAATGCCCAACAAATTTCAGTGGTGTAGAATTAGAAAAATCAAAGCTGAATTTATCGTGAAAATTGAGATAGCTCTGAAATCCGTTGATATTTTAAGAGTATTTAAACACACGGCACATGATATATTTAAATAAAAAATAATTTTATAAAATCACCTAAAGACACGCATAATAAAAATATTTGTAGGAGTCTGTGTAAGAAGAATTTTTGCCACGCTTTTCTGAAGTGAAATATTTGTTATCTTAATTGTGTATGAATTAATTATATTTTATAATGTCCAATAAATTTAAAATTAAAAATATTACAATATGACAATTAGCTGTAAGTCTTGCATTCTTGTACTTAGGTATACATGTACTTAGGTATATTCCAGAAATAGTAGTAATCCGTATGTTAAAAGTACAGTTTATGAATGATCATTGAAATGTAATTAGAAATTGTGCAGAATATCTAAACTGAAAATCAAAACTCGAGAATTAAATTATCTTCTTTTAAGATATAAAATAATTTTCTTATACATAATAACATGTTATTTATATAAAAACAGAATGGCAGTTCTTAATAATTTTGTTAGCTTTAGCCTTAGAAATAAATACGCAAGTCATCTTATCCGAGCAGACAAAAATCATGACTCTATAGATATCATAAATGTTGAACAAGCTTCATTTTACAACGCTTTCATGTGGTAATAAAAAACAGTAGTTTAAATGCAATATATTGGAAGAACAGCGAAAATTCTTATTAAAAGTTCTCAGCAATGTATCATTGATTATATATATATTTGTGTAAGATGCATATTAGTTCAGAAAAATAGTAACAGTTGCTTATTTCGCAATCATTTATGGGTCATTTTCACAATTGGGTGCCATTTGAAAATTTAAGAGACAAAAATAGAAGGAGGTTTATTTCCATAATGTAAAACATACCTTGTTTTTGAACCTTATTTTCGTATTTTTCATGGTTTTTTGTCTTTTATTTAAATTTTTTAGATTTTTTCATTATCAGACTTGATGAAATTTGCCATACCTTTTATCGGACATTTTCTTAGAAAATTGTACACTTATGCTCCGCAAAAAATGATGCAAAGTGATATATATTGCATAATTATAGAGTCCTTTTGTCCATATAATACAGTCTTTTCAATTTAAAAATATGTATTTTTTAATTTTTTAAAAAATTCTTTTATCATGTCTGTTACTTCTTATGGTAACAGACATGGCATTTCGAAGTGAGGCTGAAAAATTTCACAACGACATGAAAAGAGATATTAATTTAGTCTAAAAATCTAATTATTTAAATTTATCAATAGAATTAACAAATAAATAAATATATTTTATAAACCTAATTATGGCAACAGACATGACATGAAATAAAAAATAATACCTATCACAAATAGGCTTTTGCCTTTTCAGTAAAATGCCGAAAACTCAAGATGTCTGTTTAAATTTCTTTTTTTGATAACACTCTAAACAGGTGTTGCTATTCTCAAATATCAATTTTGTTGTTTAAAAAGTTGAAAATAATGTATGGTAACGTATAAGGCATCAATGTCCGGACATCGGCATTTAATAATCGGAAGTCTTGTATTTTTGTTAAAACCTTTAAAAAAGATTTTCATAATGTAATTAAAACTCTATTTCACCATGTTAAAGCTGGTCAGGGCAGATTTTTACGTTTTTGGACAGTAATTTTTGCATAGCACGTTTCAAGTTCTATGATTCTGGCAGCTACACTTCAATATCTTCTCTACTCATTTCTTTTTTTTAAAAATAATTTATTAAATAGTATGCTTTTTAATCTATTGTTTCAATACTGGGCAGAAACTGTCAGATAAAAACCATAATAAAAAGAAAAATCATTTAAATTTTGTTATACCCTGTAAAAAATATTTTACTCACATGGACTGCAAATGGCACTGAATTTTGAAAATGAGCCTTATACTTTAAAGATGTAATGTTTTAATTAAAAAAACATGCATAAATATATTTGAAATTTTAATTAGATACCTGTC
The DNA here is from genome assembly GCA_038373885.1 of Cheiracanthium punctorium. Taxonomy (NCBI): domain Eukaryota; kingdom Metazoa; phylum Arthropoda; class Arachnida; order Araneae; family Cheiracanthiidae; genus Cheiracanthium; species Cheiracanthium punctorium. The sequence continues at coordinate 260,859 of JAWZYV010012446.1, forward strand.
CCAGAAATTTACTTTTGCTTAAAGACGTACGCAAAAGTGAGTTAAAGATAACGTTACACTTCATAACTTCGAAATCATTAATCATTTAAGCACAACTTAATGGTCATTTGAGACCAGTACCCCGAGAAAATTGATACGCGGAATGTGCAATTATAATTCATGCAGCCACGCGACTATTAAATTTTAACGTAATCAAACACTTCCCATTCCCGAAACGCTTTTCTCGTTTACCAAAAGTTATTTAAGTTCATGATTTGCATTCCTCTAAACGAAGTCTTGGGTAAGAATAAAAAAGCATTGAAATTTTAGCAAATGTGGAGTGCACTCAGATTCTGCACGATTGTGAAACGAAGATGCACTGAATAAGTATTAATATTAGATATGCCGCACAGTAATGCCTTTATAAAATTCATTCAAATAAATTTTCAGCAAGTATTGAAGCGAAAACAAGCTGTGCCTAAATATAGGACTCATATTTCTTAAATTTTAAAGTAAGAAATTTATAGATAATATTTTTTTAAAGATAAAATGGCCACCCTCCCCTTTTTTATACGTCTACCCTCGTTGTAAGATTCTATTAAAAATGTCCTGAAACAGATTTCTATTTATTCTTGAATGTTGTATTTTACAGCCAGAATTTCATGGATATTTCTTTTCTTCTTTGAAACATGCAGGATATATGAAAAGAACGCTTTGGATCTCTATTACCCCATAAACTACGAGTTTTAATATAAAGAGAGATAAATGTAATGTAATGTGCACAGTTTTTCTTTATATGGGTTGCTGGGATAGACTACCACCTTAAAGAGAATTTGTATAACTCAGTAAGAATTGTGAAAGAGGAAAGTTAATTTCGTAAAAATGTCAGTGCTCAACGATAACACACATCAATGTGCTGTTACTATCAGACGCAACTGCTTTGAAATCTGTTGCCAATTTAAAAGTAGTTAAACATAATGCGATTACTCAAAAAAATTATAAATATCATCTAAACACACGCACACAATTAGAATTTTATTAAGTGTTGTAATTAAATATTAGTGTACTGGAAATTGTCATTTTCTCGCATGCCAATATTTTGTCTATCCAAAATTACTGAAGCTAATAACATGAAATTTGGCACGTGTGCGATTTTTTTAGCGTGGGTGCTAAATTAGAGAGCTTTTTCCGAAATTCGTAACTTATGGGGCATTGTGGGGGCTAAACGTTCTCTTCACATATCCCTAGTGATCTCAAAGAAGAAAAGAAATATCTATAAAATTCTTGCTCTAAAATGCAACACTCATGAATACCTAAAATCAATCCACGAAGGAGGGTAAATGCGATTCAAGGAAGCGGGTTTTTTTTTAAAGAATATATATATATATATATATATATATATATATATATATATATATATATATATATATATATATATATATATATATATATATATATATATATATATATATATATATATATATATATAATTCTCTTTAATATTTAACAAATATGAGTTCTATGCCTAGGCACAGCTTGTTAGTAATTCACTAATTGATGAATATTTATTTGTTTGAATTTTATGCAAATAAAGGAAGTTATTTTCCGGTACATCTAATATTTCATGTCATATATTTAATATATTAATGGGTTATAAATTAAAGCATTTTAATGTATCATAAATTTGATTGCTCAAATATTATATCTGAAAAAAATTTGAAAATTGTACATTCTTTAACTAGGATTGAATCTTAGATGTATCACTCTGCATAGCAATTGAATGTAAAAAATTCCACTTATAGCGTTTCTTTTTAAATATATGTCTTCTTTGGAAAAAAAAAAATTCTCGTAATTTGAAGCTGAGAATGTTCAGAACGTCAAAAACAACGATGAAGACTTGGTACGTAAATTATATTCATTTGAATATGAAAATATACTAGCGGTTGCCCAGTGGTCGAAAAATTCAATCGTAATATATTAAACTTCATATAATCCTTGCTTATTAGCACTATAATTATTGCTTGTAACTTTTATTTTGTTCCATTACGTCAGCTGCTAGCTTGTAAAAATACGTCATTATGCACTAATTTTCCAGTTACAGTGAAACCTCTCCGAGCGGCCACCCCTGTAGAGCGGTCACTCCTATAAACGGCCAATTTTTAATGGCATGGATTTTTCGTCTCTTAGACCTAATGTTAAAATAACCTCTATCAGCGGCCACCCGACTCCCCTCTAAACGGCCACCGAATGGGATCGCCCATCTCATTTTTCGGGAAATTCTACTCACTCCATGGTTTAATTTTGAGCGCAAAAACTCGAAGTCCGGAGTCTGGCGAAGGTAAGCGTATTTTAAATCCTTTTAATCAAATGTAGAATTAATTTGGGGTTGATTTAAATTACTTAAACAGTATGTTTGTGTATATAAACTTTCTAACAATTGAATTTTTGTGCCTTTAGGCACCAATTCCGTCCCTGACGAGGAATTTCCCGATGTTTGGTAATGGCGAGCAATCCAAACTTTCAACACAAGCGACTTCAGGGGAAACCAATGAAATTATCGAAAATTCGAAGCTTTACAAACAAATCGGCTAGAGATCTGTTTTTTAAAGTAAAAAACGAACTTGAAAAAATGGTTGTTTCAGAGAAAAATAAAAACTTAAAACAGATACATATTGTATCCTCTCTTCAAAAAATGTAAGAAATCATTTAATGAAGTACTATTTTATCTTCAGATAAGTTTTCAATTTCATTTCCAATAAGGAATATGTGTCAGACTTGTATATATTACGCATTATAACAATTATGTTATAATAGTAAATAAAACCTTTCAGAGCTGCCATGCCCTCTGAGCGGCCAAATATTCTCGGTACGGTGGGATGGCCGCTCAAAGAGGTTTCACTGTATTTGAAAAATGTGAACGATAGGAGAAATGAGGTATAACTTGGCTAAGCCATATTTAAAAAACGGCAATGAGTTTTTTGAATCTCACTGTGTTCATTTTACTTATTTTATTATTCATTAATTTATTTTACTGCTATACTGGCCGGGTTTCGTGAAGGCTACACAATTATTTCGAATGTCTTTTGCAAAGTGTATAAAATTTAAATAAAATATTAATATAAAATCTCAAAGCATGGAATGATCGAACACTACTTTTCTGCGACGCACAATTGAAAAACTGGCTGTCTCAATATTAATCAAATTTTTTCGAATGTTTGTCCTTGAGTCTTACTTATTGTCATCGCAAATGTATGTATAATTGAAAAATGATTTCTTTTGAGAGATAAGTGAAAGATAAAATAGCTCCGGAATATTTTGTACGTGGGTCATATTCCAAATTATTCGTTTATTTGGAATCCAAATTTTCCTACTGCATTTGATTCCAGTTAAAGCATCACAATCAATAACATTATGGTGCATAAACTCGAAGCGCAGTCTTGTTAAATTGATTTATGCTTCCTTTGCATGGGAATGGGTTAGTTGCACCGGGTAAAAGGAGAAAAGTTCGAGTTCCACCGCTGAGGAATCTAGTCCACGGCCGCGAAATGGAAGGGAAGGGGACAATCATAGAGGAACCCTGCAGTCTCATAAAGGGTCAGGTGCAACATATTTTCTAAGAGGCCCTACAGAGGCCGGACCCAGCGATGTTTTTTTAGGGTCTCGCAAAGAGCCCCAAGTAGCATACTTGCGAGGGGCCTCCTACAGCGATAGTCGGACCCAGTGATGTTTTTTGGGGGTGTTGCAAAGACCAGCAATAGCATATTTTGAAGGGGAGCATGATATGGATTCCGGTGCAACTCGACCCTCGATTTGATTGATAGCTGTTGGCGCTGGTGCAATTGACCCTCGTCCCTTTTGTATTACTTAAGTTTCTGATCAGTAAAACTATGCAATTAACTTTCAACACTAATATATGTGTTGACAAACTATGGTACTTTTAAGTTCTGATCAGTAACTTCCATGCGAACTTTAACTATACGGAATTTTACACCTCCGATCGCGCAATGTGCTGCAAAGAGGGCACAAAGATTTTCCTAAGCGTATTTTCATACATATAGATTTCTTACGCGAAGAAATAAATACTTATGTGTGGAAAACAATTTGCTGTTAATAAGTAGATCAAATTGTCAGAACAATCATATAGTATCCCTACTCTTTTAATTTTAGTCCTGTTTTCCAACACCGAAGAAAAACCATAAAACTGTGAAAAAAAATTTCAACTCGAAAAATCTAAAACTTAATTAAATTTATAAATTGAAACTTGGGGTTTAGATAATTTGTTTTCAAGTAAACTGCAGCATAATTTTGACACAACATTAATTAATGTTTGTTTTCTCTTTTTTTTTTACATTATTCATTAATTTTCTCCATTAAAGTAGAACGAAGTTTTGAATTTGAATTTGCACACGCTGTTATGTATAGAGTGGTATTCTTAATTACGAAGGTAAGATTTTTACGTCGTAAAAATTTTCTTATGGAAATTTTAAAAATACTGCGCACCTCTCAACGCTTTACCATGTAATATTATGTAAGAAGTTATAGCGGAAGGTACGCAAATATTTGCTAAAACTCCATGGCGAAAGGAAAATTAAAACACCGCAGTAGGTTTTCAAAATGAAGCAATTCAAAATAATTCAAATTTAAAAATAATGCAAGTTTCAAGAAAAGATTATTAAAAATATTAAAGAAGAAAAACAAATCCTGCCAAAAGCATCGATTGGAACATACTTTTTATGCAGTAGTCTCTACAGCGCCAAAGCGCCAAATTTGTAGATGTCAGACTTGGTGAAATTTTGAAGAAACCCCCCAAAATCTGTATATCTCTATACATGCAATTTTGTGAAATCTTGATTTAAAAAAAAAATCTGTACATCGTTATACTTGAAATTTTGCGATACCTAGTTTAAAAAATTGAAGAGTTTTTTCATGCATTATAAGATGTTATAATTGCTTATCTATTAATTGTGTTGTGCTTAAAATGGGGGAGTGTCTTTAAAATAATGTAGACTGTAATGTACCTGAATTCATCTCAGAGATCTTGTAGTGGAGCTATAAATTGCACATGATCTACTTCTGCATAACTTTTTGCTCTCCGTAATAACGTATATTTTGTTTGAAATAGTCGAATATATCTAAAATGACGAATATATCTTTAAACTATCACTGCTCTTAATAAGTAATTGTTCGAATACTATTCGATACTCCTGTAAAAGAACTTTAACCGCTTCACATATTATTTTCAACAGTAAAAATGTCAGGGGTAACGAAATGTTAATCGATGCATAGTTACGGCAATGACAGATACTGCAGATCCATAAACCGAATTCATTAACAGTTTTGTGCTTTGTTGGAAATTGTTGAAATCAACTGAAGGCAAAACTTACGTTGAGTTGCAAATCATTTATTTACTCTTTTGAGTTCTTACATCGCTACTGGAAGAAGCAGAATGCGAGGAAACAAACAGAGGGGGTAGCGGAACCAGAGCGATTTACGAAAGTATTTTGCACCTCGTTGACCGTAGACAAATTTACATCTGTAGTCTGATTCTGAGTTATAAAGTAAAAACCCAGTCACGTCGTCATAACTCCCAGATTCCTCTGAAGATTTGAGCGCATGCGTGAATAAAACATGAAGAATAACTCAACCAGGTCACAATAAAGAATGTTAGCGAGTTATGTGGGGCAAGTGCAGAGCTGGAAATAAATGATTTGGATTATTGAAACCGGTTTTAATTTACAATTCCAATTTCGTTTCATATATACATATAAGTTTGCATTTTTTGTTGTACATGCATATATACATAATACATACTTATATTAAATTTCGTTACATTTATACATATATTCATTTTACATAGATACATTAAATTTCATTACATATATATATAGATATACAGGTTTATTCAAACATAATGTGACCAATTTCAGAGCGTCATTAATTTATATTGAACTAACTTATTTACAAGAAATTTTCAATGTGGTTTCCTTTAGCATAATACACTTTACGTAAATGTTTAGGTCAAGCCGTAAGATCTCTTCCGGCGTGTTTGGTAGCTTTTTTAAGCTCTTGAAGTGTTCTTACTTTTTAGACACGTCTATTTAATTGTCTTTTTAAGTATCCCCATAAAATATAATCGCCAAGCGCACAATCAGATGATGGTAGGAATTTCTCAGGAGGAAGAAAAAAAATTTTTTTTCATCTTTCAGCCGTTTTATAGTTGATTTTTCAGTATGACATAGTGCAGAATCTTCGTGAAAAACAAAGTTTTCTTGAGGGTAGAGAAGAGTACTGTCTTTTATCATGTGCTTCAAACTTTATTCTGGTAGTATTAAGCATCAAATTTAGCTTTTGGTTCTACAAAAAATGGTTTTCTAAGCCTTGAGAGGACATTCTCATCCATGCCATAACACTTGACGACCAACTTGCCTTTTGCAAATCACGTGAAATACATTGTATCTTCGTTTTGTCAGTTGTGGATGGCAGATGAAACAGTCCTTCATCCGAAGTTATCATAGTTTGTATCTACCTTTGCGTAAGATTAAATATGGAGGCCAAGAACGTTTTCTTTGTTTTTCTACGGTCTTTGCAGACATTTGATGACAGACTGCTTTCTTCACGTTTTATTGCCAATTTTCTTTATCTGACGACAAATTGTCAATTGTGATACCTATTGTTTCTTTGCTACAGTGTTTTGAGGCAGAGGATTTTTTACAGCGCTAAGTCTGTTCACCTTTTCTTTTTTTCACCAAGGGCTTCCTTTCGTCCATATTTCTCCCGTGGAGCTTTTAATTCCCAGCCAAATTTTATTTCTTTTCGAAGTCTGGATATTAATTCATTAGAAAAATGTCTTTTCTGATTTTTAAATGCTTTATTTATAACAGAAATTGAGCAACTATCCTTCAAAAGCTTTAAAATTTCGTTTCGGGTTTGAGGATATAATTTCATTGTCATAATTTACTCCCACTAATAAAAATAGTTTGATTGGTGATTTAAAAGTTTCATTTGTTAAATAAAGTTGGTGGTAAGGTGGTTAAAATTCACCATATATAGTTATACGCTTTTGTAATTTGTAACACTAATTTTGAATCAACCGGTATGCAGCGGAAAAATCAATCAAAATACTGGTGTTAAACGATAAAATAAAAAAAAGACTTTGTGAAAAAACACATATAAAATGTTACTTGCAACTTGATACAATCGTTTCGACTAAAAATTCTTTCGGTCTTCCTCAGTCAAAGCCCTTCGTCTCACTGAGCAGAGTTTCCTCTGATTACAGTATGGAAAAATAAATTAAACATGCAGTGAAATTTTATTTGTTAAATTGACAATTTCAAATGATATGTTCAGAAACTTAAAAGTACGAGGCCATTTCTGGTTTTGTTATTTTGGTTTTTTTTTTCAGTAGTTATTGGCTGGTACATGACGACAACGTTTATGTCCATGCATACAAGATTAAGTTACTTTCTCGTATTTTAATCTTTTAAGAATATCAATATTATTATGTATAGCAGCAGCATGGAAGTACCCAGTATCATCATTTTCGACTGATATTTCAAGCTCCTAAAAACCTTTCTATTTAAAAGCTATTTCCTTGCAATATATTATAGTTTTAGATTTCGGAAATATAATGTTCTGCCAGTTTATCAAATGTTGTACATTCTATTAAAGCTATTCTGCTGCTGGTAGCAAAATAAGTCAAGATCTGAGATGCCAAACCTGGCATTGTCAATCATCGGCACTTTCACAGAAGCCTACGCCCAGCCAGATAGTCAGCAAAGCATGCGGACTCTATTTCTTAGAGATTGCACATAATTTAGTAATGTAAAAAGATCAAATTAAGATCTTAAAATCGCAAAAACATTGCTTGATACTAGCAATTTTTCGATATAAGTATTTAAGAAAAGAATGCTCATATTACGAATGCTAGTTATGACTTCTCAAAAATAAGTATGCAGACTACAATTATAAATTATTCCTATTTGTCAAAATATAAAATTAGTTGTCAAAATATAAAATTACATAACCAGAAGAGTCATACACTATTGCGTATAAAATATTTTATTTTAATAACTAAAACGAATAATACTAAGCATTAACAAAAATTCCTGTTTATAAAGTAGGTTTATCAAGAAAGCTTAAAAAAATCTAATCCTATTTTCGCAGTAAACAAGAGAAAGCCGTAAAAGATGTATATAAGAAAAATTCGATTCGAATAATCTAAAATTTAATTAAATTTACAAATTGAAACTCGGGCTGAAATCATTTGTTTACAAGAAAACTGCAAGATAATTTTGACGACCTTAATTAATGCTTGTTTTCGGCTTTTTACAATATTCATAAATTTTCTTCGCGGAATGGTAACGACATCGTGATGGGTTCTGTAGAGTTTTGTAAAGCATGATTTTCTTAATTATTGAGGCAATATTTTTGCATTTTGAAAATGTTGCTTTTGAACTATTTGGGATATTTCGATTTTCTGGAAATTTTCGATGAAATATGTATATGGAAATATGAATGAAATGGAAAAATTTCGTATTTTCGGTAAAAGGAAAATAAATGTCTCTAAAACTATGATGAATTATACACTTGAAGCATTTATTGTTGTTATGTTTCATTACTGTTAAAGCATAGAATATACAAAAGGTATAGTTTTAATTTAATTTAATTTATTTATTTATTCTTTTTTTTTTGTAAGATGTAAAGAAAAAGGAAAGCAAGTGGGCGAGAAAATAAACGAAGGAAGAAGAAAATAGGAAATAAAAGGAAAAAGTAAAAAATATAAGGATAAAAAATATAATAATTGAGAAAGAAAATAAATTAAAAGAACAAGCATACAGAAAGTACTAATTATTTTCCATCTTTGTTTAGCAATTCATTTTTTTCTGCGCATCTTCTCTGTGCATACTTTCTACTCATTCCTCTGAACATTCTTTCTTTCTTCAGCTAATATCCCTCACATCTCTGACTTTTTGCCTATGTATAGGTTCAGAGTTTTGCAGATTCTGAAAGGTAGACATTTAAAATCATCTGAAACATTTGTCCTTCATTAATTTATATGTACTTCTAACATAGCATTTTCATTCACATGTTGATACTAAACTGGTTTTTAGATTGATTCTTAAGCATCAACAACGTTTTGAAATGATTAACAGGTGTATGAATACCTCGTTTATGACCCCACATTGCTGTTTAATTTTGAATCGTCTTGATTCTCTCGACTAACCTTTAACACTACGTAATTTACTTTTGAGGTCCTTGCACAGGGTGTTTATTATTGAAGATCCACTTTAAAAATACTGTAAAAAAAGCCATTCGTTAAAATGACTTCAAATTTGAAATGGATGGTCTTGAAGAAGGTGGAAATGGTATGGCATAAGAAAAATAGTCAATAGATGGAGCTGTAAGAGGCATAACGAAATTGAATTCGGCTATAAGTAAAATTTTGAATCGAAATAAGAAGGCTGAATTGTACATTGAACCTACTGTACCTTTCGTTCAATGTGCATGGTTGTTCGATTGTTTGGAGAAAAAAAAATGACTACCAAGTCATTCATCAGCTGTAGCACTGTTAGAAAAAACCTATTCATTGTTTGGCTAGTAGCGTAGCGGGCTGAGAGATGATGGTTTAAAAAATAAAAATAGCAAAAAAATAGTATATTTGGAGCAGCTAAATAAAAATCAAAACCAGTTAAAAATATGCGAAGAACTGCATCCCCCGCACCATCTCTTGATAAACTTTGAAACTTTTTTATCTTAACGTTAACATTGATGCCATACTGCACACGTTTCCCTCTTCTTCAAATAGATTAATTTAAAATTTAAAATCATTTTGACCAGTATTTGTTTTTTACAGCATTTTGAAAGTGGAACTTTAATTATAATCACTCTGAAATTGATTGAAACAAGATAATATGTATCATGCCTTTAACATGCTTAAAAAAATAGTTGTCAAAAATAATATTTTGTAAAACATACTAAAAAACATTTTTAAACCAAATGCATACGATTCTACACCTACTCATTCAAATTAATAATCTTAATACGCATCATTTGCAGTTTATGTGGCATTGCATAACAAATCAATACTCATTTTTTAAATTCTACTCGAATAACACCACGCAAACACATATTCACTACAACTTATCTCTCGCAAAACTCCAATTTGCGTGCCTTATCAAATATTCACCGGTTTTAGCAAAACTAGATTAAGTTGGTCCAGATACAAAATTCTGAGAAGGTTGGAACGGAGCATGATTTGAAACGAGAACATGTTTAATGCAAAATTGATAGCCGAATTCTGTGCAATCTACGCTTTATAAATTCCGTCGCTCTCTGAAGTAGTTGATTCAGTTGCGTATTTGGTAACGAGGTTAAATTGCTTGTGTTATTTTATTTAGTAGATTGAAATAATATTTTTAAGCAAGAATGAAAATCCTTGGTTACCGAAATCACCCTCAAATCTCTCTCTTGTTGAATGGATATTGATCTGATTACCCACTGCTTTATGCGATTCGATTTTCGTACTTCTAAATTTAGTATTGTTTGCTTTTGCTGAGTGAATAGAGGGATTTTCTAAAAGCCAATGAAACATGCCTTTCTCAAATGCTAAGCGTATATTAAAGAAAGTATTCATTTAAATACTCAGTGCAGTGTTGTAGCCTAGGGGGGTCACAACCCCCCCATGAGGAATTTTTTGCTTTACAAAATGTATATTCTTCACTCCCTTATCACACACGCATACATATATGGGAGCTGCAGTAGTCGTAATCGCCCCCCATGAAAAATTTCTGGCTACGGCACTGACTCAGTGTAATCTGCTTAACTTTACAAATTAGTTATTTACTGAAACTTGAAGCGTCGGGTTGTCTTTATTTTATTTTATACTTGAACCGATTTTTTAAAAAAAGAACTAATATGCATCATCCTTAACTTTCGTTTAGTGTTTCATTTTTAACACTTTCCAACAAGGTCAAATATTGTTTATGATTTCGGTTTGTCAGTCCGACCGTCCGTGCTCTATCTCCCGTAAATATAGATCGATTACTACCCAATTTCTAGATGTTATTTCTATTTACAGTACCATGCACCCTATTGAAAATGGTATATGTAGCATTTATAGTTCTTCTACAAGAGACATCAAAAAATTTCCAATACATTACACTTGATGGGCAGTCATTCTCTAAAGTGTATTTTAGAGACATTTGGCTATTCTAAATGAAACAAATTTGATACATGTTATAAAGGATTTCAAGATAAAGCTCTACCTGTGTACCTGTACCATTACCTGTACCAATAGTACCTGTACCATTATTAGCTCTACAGGAGCACTCAAAATAATTCCAACACATTACGTTAAATGACAGTTCAGATAAGCCATCCATTTAAAGCAATATACTATCTGACTATATAATACCTTCGTCAAAAGTTGTGCCAAAAGTAGCCAATATTGGCGACTTTTACAATAAATCGCCAAATATTGGTGAGGAAAAAATCTTTCGAACTCGGCTTGGCGATATTTTTATTATTTGGCGGAAAAAAATACCCAGTGTGGAAATATTAGTTATGATGATTTTCTCGCGCTGTAATTACCCCATTGAGCGTGTTGTGTTGCGTTAAAGCAAAGCTACGCAAGAATTTAGGGAGTGTGCGTGTGTGTATGTGTGTGTGTGCGCGAGCGCGCGCTACTGTGTTGGAAAGTGTTTTATAATCAGTGCGCTTAGCATGATTTATCTGTCTTGTTTATGTTATCTTATTTCATATACTTGATTTCGGCTTCTGGCCCACCGTGTGGTTGTCGAACTAACGGTCGTGAGTTTCGGTCGGTTTTCTCCCGATTCGCCGAGAATACGCATTAGTACCCCTTAAAATATCCTTCGCTCAAGGCTCCCTTCTTAGGCAGAAACCCGGGGGGTTAGGTTTCCCTTAACACAACACATACATCCATATACTTGATTTTACTATTTCACGAAGGAACATCAGATGATATTTCCGTGTTACTTTTAATATCAAAAACATTGCGGTCTGTAGGCAGTCATTATTTAAAGTTCATTTTAAAGACGTTAATCTTTTTTCAAATGAAGTAAAATGGGTATACATTGGAGTCTTGACTTACGGGAGAGATACGTTCCAAAGCCCCTTGTCTAATTGAGAATTTCGCGTTGTAAAAAAAAATTATATATACGACTTTTGAAACGCATACCCCGGTAATCTAGACACTTAAAATCACCCTTCAAACCGTTTTAAATCATTCGCTAACTATATTTCCTTATTTTCCACATAAAGTAAGACAGCTTTAGACTGAGACGGTTTGGGTTTTTCCTCCTTCAGTGATGTAACGACCCATGAAATACCGTTGTCTGATTGGTTCTCTTCTTCAGTAGCAAATCGCGACTATACTTACCCCTCACACCCCTCAATTGTGGTGTGGTTTCATACTGTTGGTAAAATATCTTGTACTGCCGGCGAGGAGTCCGCGTTATCTCATAGATACGTTAATCGTGGCAATATCTTATTCGCGTAAGATATATGGTGTTGTAGGGCGAGTTCACTGTATTTAATCTACAGTGTTTAGTTCATGAAAAATTCTTTTACTATCAAAAGAATTGACCGTAGCATTGGAGTGCTTTTACAAAAGCTCACAAATTTACATTTATATATTTTTCGTCAGCAATGTAAGCGTGCGAATATTGGCACGTGTATTATATTGGCAATAGCAGAAAGCAAATTTAAAACTTCTGTGTAGTGTTAAAAGATTAAAGGTAAGAAAGTAACGAAGTGATGAGTAAAATTGAATTGATTGAAGAAATGTTTTTAATTGGTTTTATTCTGTGGTTCAATGAGCCTTTTAAGTAAAGAGATCTTTCCCGACCTGTAACTGAATTTTGTTTTATTCACTATAGATATTATAACATTATGGCTCAAAAGTATTTTGCACAACTTTCACAAAATTAAAATTTTTTTTTTAAATAACGGGCGGGAACTTGCCGATTAGGCATTGTCCCTTATAACGCCCGAAGTGCGACCATTTTATTATGGGGGCACCCAGTTGGCGGTCAGTATTACCCCCTATGAAGGGATGGGCACAATGACAACCACGACCAGTCGGGGACCGAACCCCGGCGGCCGGGAGATGAACACGAAACCGGAGTACGGTGCTTTACCTACCATACAACTCGGTTGGCAAATCTAAACAAGTAAAAAGCAAATAAACATTTTTAAAGGAGTTTAACATCTTATTCAAATGTTTATAAAAAAAGTACATTTCTTGTTCCAGTCGTTGCTGATCATGATGCTAAACATCATTGTATTCTCTTAATCCATTTTTAAGGGATTCAAGAACAAAATTTATACGATTTTCCAAAAATCCTAAAATTTATGAAATATTTATAACAGTTTTGGCATCTAGAGTTTAAATTAACTTGCATCTAACAGAACTCCAAACTTCATTCTATCCCATTGCCCTTTTTAAGGAATGGAACAAACATGTGCTGAGTTTTTACAAGATCTCAAAATCTGTAAAAAAATCAACTTCTGGATAGGGGATTTTTTCTGTACGTATACAAATTTTAAAAGGTCACTTTTCGTAAATCAACGAGAGGATTTCTTTCTTAATGGATTCTTATTTCTGACCTTGCTTTGAACATTTTTTTCAATTTATACTTACTTATCTCAATTAGATGAAGAATTAAAGCCCGTTAACACCTTTTGGGGACACCCTGTGTATTGTTTTATATTACATGAGAGACGCATGATTTTAATGTTCTGTTCGTTTCATTTTGTAATTTTAACTTGAATGTATGTTATTTCAATTACTAAAATCATCTGGAAATAAAAGCTGGCATAGCAGGCGGGAAGAAATTAAGTTATTGCTGTACTAATAAATGATACTTAAATAATATTCATTTATCATTATAAGTTTCACACTGGAAATATAACTCTTCGTTTACAACAAATTTTTGTACCTTAGTAGTCCCAAATCCACCTTACACTTTACTATAATATAAAGACAAAATAAATAAATGTCTACATATATTGATCATATGCGTGTTTACGTTACTCTGTTCTTTTCAATAAGAAAAATGCCTCTTAATGTGACTACATCACACCATGTTACTCAGATTTGCTAACCAACTATTATAAGATCGATTTTCGTTTTCGTGTGAAAACATGTGTTAACCCTTACATAATGAATGAATTTCTCACTAGCTACTGCTAGAAATATAAACAACATTTTGAACCAGAAAATATGTTGTCCATAGCATTAAAATACTCGCATTTAAATTTATTTTCATTAAATATGTATAGTGTTTAGAAACGTTACAAATGTGTTTCCAGGTAACAGAATTCTGAAAAAGACCTTGAGTGATTCATTAGGTTAAAACTTTGTTTTGATCATTTTAAAAAAATTCGTTTTCAAATTTGTTATTGAATTTTAAATGCACATCACATAGAATAATTTACATTGGCTGTTAAATTTTCAAAACCACTGCTGTTAGTACTGATTTCTGACAGTCAAATAAAGGACAGTTAGATCAGTAGTGTATGACAAACTACATTTATTAGTCTTCACGCGTTATTCGATGTATGTCATAAATGAGTACTTGCAAAATGATTTTTATGAAACTAAGATAACGCCAAGAACTTATTAAATATGTTTTCTATATTTAAAAGTTGCCGGTTAAAATAAATATTTCTAATTATGATCATCTTCATAGTTGTAAAGAAGAAGAAGAAAAGAAATAAACTACAAAATATGCAGTTACAGTGCCTAAGATTAACAGCTTTAAAACTTCAGCTTATCTTTCATTAAATATGCATTATGTTTTACTCTAGAAATGTTCTCTTACTAGGATACAAATTCCAGAAAAAAATAATTTAATGAAATAAATCTCAAAATGAACAGATTATATAATAATAAAGTGGCCTGTGATAACAGCTTCAAATTTATCGGTTTGAAATATGATAAAATAATTGAAGGGTGTAGTTGCAAAAATCACATTCCTTGGTTTTAAAATTCATAGAAAAATTCAACAACCTGATCATTATTAACAAAAATGATATACTGACATAATTTTTTGTGTTTTATATATTGATTGCATAAAAATTATTTGTACATATTCCTAAACCAGTATCGATTCTGGTAAAACTAATTTGAATTTAACTAAGGAAAATACAAAATTCGGCAGCAAAATGTGATGAGTAATGCTACATATAATTTAAAACAAGAAGAACCAGAAAATAAATATTTGAACATTTATTTTCATTGCGTTATTTTGTTGTAAAATTCAAATATCAACTCGCAAAAACATTAATTGAAATGTGCCTCGATTATTCCATAAAAATATTGACGGATGCAAAGGAAACAATCACATGATCCTTTGCAAGCATCTTTGATTGGTTGAATTTAAAGAGTGTGAATTTTTCTGCAAAGCGGTTTTTGGATAATGCGAGTTATACATCAAAACAATGTTCAGCCTTAATATGTTTAGAATGGTCGAAATCACTATTACAGTTCGATTTGCTGTAAAAAGACGAACGCGGTCACATGAATAATTCAATACCTCATTTTTATTTTACATTATATAACTACACTGAAGGAAATTGCATTACTTTTACCCGCATATTGTTCTGTAGTTACCTGTAAGTGCAGAACAATTTGCTGCATTTTACTATCACATTGCACCGTAATTTCTAGAAACTGCAAGAGAACGTGAGGTCCAATTGAAGAAATCTTTTTCAGTGTACTAAAGAGCTGGAGACATTTAAAAGTGGGTTAGTGCATTACAGAAAAAAGTATTGCCCTTTGTTTGCTTTTATAGCTTCAAAAGAAAAAATAATAAATTTTGAGTAAATAACTTATCATTTTTCACAATGCTTTCAAATTAGATTTGGACAGCTTTAAATAACGCATTATTTATGCATTAATTTTTAGTTGAATTCATTTTGTCCTTGCGCCTTTCTCATCAAATGCACATTAAACATTAAATGTACACTTTCACTGGGAAAACGTAACAATGAAGGAATCAGAAAATGATCTTGAAAACAAAAACAGAAAAAAATATGCCCTAAATTTATTTATACGTAGATATTCGTTGTTGATTTTGTTAGTGTCATCTCTGATTGCAGTAGTTAAACTTTTTTAAAAGCTGTTAAAACTTTTAAAATAAGGATTACATTAAATTCATTTCACTACAGATTTAGCATATTTTAGTAATGCCTTACCATCCAAAAAAAAGTCTAGAATAATGTAAAAAACGCTTTAAAAATTTTTAAAAAGTAAATATTATGTCGACAAAACGATTGATATTAAACAGATGTACCTTAAAATTGGTGAATTCAAAGTCTCCTAGTGAAAAATTACAAAATTGGTTTTACTTCGTGAAAAACCTGATAAAGCAATATTTTTATAATCATTGCGGAGGAATATGAGTACAGTTTAGTGATTTTTTGTTTAAAGAACGATAGTTCCGAGGATATTTTAATATTTTTCATGAACCTAATGTTATATTGAGTTTTCCCTTATTTTATTTTTCATCGAGTATAAATTTCCGTTACATAACCTAAAACAAGGACATACATATGCAAATATTATAAATATCTTATATATATATATGTTACTAATACAGTGGAACCCCGATCTATCGTTCCCGCATTCATCGTTTTCCCGTATTGATCGTTTTATTTCTATGGTCCCTGCACAAACTGTATTCAAATAACAAAACCCGCATGTATCGTTCCCCAAAAATTCGCTTTCCCGTGTCCATCGTTGTAAAATGTTTCTTCTGACAGAAATGAAATTGAAGATGAAGTGGATCAATATGGCTTACAAATCTAATTACTTCCTGGTATGATATCTTCGGTTGATGATGGTATAGGTGAGGAGTTCTTACATCCAGCAGGGATGAGTATGGTGTGAAATGCAGTGATTATATTTCCATTCATTTAGAAGTAGCAACGTGCGGTATCCTAAGAATTGAAGAAATGTGACTCAAGAAAGGAAAATAATCGTGAAGAGGCTGAGAATAATATTCATGCCTATAAGACGGAGCCAACACTAGTGCCTAGTTTATTCTACGCAATAACGGTATTTGAAATTGTATGACTTTTATATACAAAGATAAATACACATAAAAAGACCAAAAAATGTAAATCTTGAAAATTTTGTTTAATTAAAAGATTAAGGGAAAACCCAGTGTAAAATTACTGATTTTTTAAAAATAAGTATCACCTAATTTCTATACCACTTCAATTTGTTTCTTTTACAGTTTGGTAAGAAATTTAGTATTTTTGGTATACTGTATACATTGTGTGTATTCATAAATACTGTTTTCTTCATATTTTGACTTTAACCCGCATTCGTCGTTTTCCCGCATGCATCGTTTTTTACTACGCACCCCTTGAAAAACGATAGATCGAGGTTCTACTGTAATAGGAAAAAACCTCCGAAATAATTTTAAATCTTATATATATATATATATATATATATAGATTGATAGATGTTAGGAGAGAGAAAGAGAGAGTGAGATAACAACAGAAAAGCAAACTAATGCGATATACCATTACCATAATGGTATACCATCATACCTCCATGAAACAAGAATACAGTGGTACGTCATATGTGTGAAAAAAGAGACATACAAAAACAAGATTTTTGAAATGGAAATAGGAAATATTTACCATCGTTGCGACAATCATCAGGGGCCACGTACAGGAGATTGTAAATATAAAGACAAAAATAGCAGGATTTCGGTAAGTGGCATATCAAAAGACTCAAAAATGCACTTGGAGCCTGATTCTCTCTACTGAAAATATGACACAACGAGAGAAGCAGCTTCAAATGTGGCTGTTCACAGGATGCTAAAACGAGAAAAATAATACTTGAACTTATAGTGTTTCCAGAACCCAGAAATGAATGTATAATATCAATTCTAAAAATTAATAATCCAAGAAACTTAGTATTCACCTAAAATAGCAATACATATGTTGTAGTATTTAAAAAAATTCTGATAATTAAACAACATTATGGTTACTATGTATATTAAAAGTAATAATTAGAGAGAATTATTGGATTATATAAATAATTAATGTAATATCGCTAACTACAGCATTAATAATGATAATTAATGCACTAATAAAAACCATAGAACCATTACAAAAATTAAATGCGGTTCACTTTATTGTTTTTTTTCTTTTATTAGAAAAAAAAAATCCACCCGTCCTACTATTTTAAATAATAATAAATAGTATTATTTTATTTTATTTTTTATATTTCATGGTCATTTACATTTAATGGATAAATAAACAGATGGATATTAATTATTTACAGTAATAATACAGTCATATTTATTCTAATAGTACAGTTATACATCAAAGGTATCATGAGATGCAATGTTTTTTATACAGCTTTACACATAATATGAAAATGCCAGTTTTAACAGATTCAGTTTATCCTAAATAATTTTAAATGATACAGCACAAATAAAGTATAAAATTCCAAATTGAAAAAATAGACGCTATAGCTGCTGTTTGTTATTATTTCCTCTAACACTCAAAATCTAAAATAAAAATCAATTAAACGAAATCGAAAAAATCGATTTTTTACCACTTATACGAAGTCGCACTCCCAAGATAGCATTAATTATTCTTTCTGCTAAATTTCAAAATCTGTAACAAAAATGGAAAAAAATTAAATCGAAAAAATCCATTTTCTCTACCAATGGAAAAACAAAACTTCTTTCTCAAAACGTCATATTATCTTTCAATGGATGATGATTTTCGACAAGGAAAAAGAAATATAAACACAAAAAAATCTATTATTCTTTTTGCTAATTTTCAAAATTGCAGCATATTATCAATAATACTCTGTCACTACATATTATGGAAGTTTGTTTCGTTTCCGAAGTAGCATGTTAGTAAAGAAACTACACAAAACATTTTAAATAGCTTACTTACAACACAAAATTAAATTTAGACAAAAGGATATTTAAAACTGTATATTTTGGCTTGCCTATAAATATAACAAAAGACACTGCTACATGTAAACTGTGTGTCAGAAAAACCAGTCTCATTGTTTGGTTCATGTATTTGAAACCATATAGTTAAAATTATTAATATTTTAATTGACTTTAAAATTGCACGAAAATTTGTTTTACTCCACAAGAAAAAGTATATGTAAAATCCTCAGACTTTGTGACAAGGGCAAAAGGTGTTTTTATTTTTCTCTTTTTTTTTTAAGTACGGGGTATATATCAGTTTTGGTTCATGGTTTTATGTGTTCAAATTACAAAAGAAAAATATAATTACATATATTAAGTTGAATTCGTATTATTTCATAATACGAAACAAATTTAATGTAGTAACCTCACCTGCAATTGTTGGGCCAGTGAACACTCAAATGCTTTGATATTTAAAATGATTTTATTAATTTAAAATAATGATAATATATTAATGTATCAAAAGTAAGATGAGATATTTTAATTTTTTTAAAGAGCTTAATGTCTTAAGCATTAATTTTTCGCACTTCAGGACATTTTTGTCTACTCAAAAAACGGCGTTTCAATTTTCAAGGGTTGCCAGGTAGGCGAAGGCGAAGTAATAAAATGTCAAAAGTTTGCCATTTTCTGTAGGGATGGATGCGAGACGATGTTTTGCAAGATAATACAGATATTTACAGATTTTTTGCAAGACGAGACAAACATTTTTGACACTACGATATAGAGATCTTGCGAGACGAGACAAAGCTTTTAGGCTGTTTTGCGAGTCGTGAGAAGCCTATTTTTCGCCTCGCGTCCTCCCCGCTACTGATCGCTCAGTTTGCCAACAAAATGTAAATCGCCAAAGCTGAAACAAGCTAGGCAATATTTTTCATATTTGTCGAGAAATTGCCAAAACCTTCTGTTTATTTTTATGGGAATATTAATCAGCGCTTCTATATCAGGGCGATTTGAGACCGCTACTGATCGCCCAGTTTGCCTACAAAATGTAAATCGCCAAAACTGAAACAAGCTAGGCAATATTTTTCACATTTGGCGAGAAATTGCCAAAACCTTCTGTTTATTTTTATGAGAATTTTAATTAGCGCTTCTATATCAGGGCGATTTGAGGTATATTTGGTATGTTATGGCGAATATTGTAAAACAGTTTTACTAGGCTATTACTAATTACTAATTTTTTAATTAGTGATTAGTAATAACCTAGTAATAGCCTGGTAATTCTGCCTAGCCTAACTAGGCAGAATTACTTTTTCTGTATATTTTTTCTTTTTTTTACGCATTTGGCGAATAGAAAGTTACGGCAGTATTTGCGAACTGTTTTGAGTGTTTTTGTAAAAGAAACAGTTATGCTATATGCAGGAATTTTAATCTATGTTAATCAGGAATAGGGTAGCTTTCTATTAATGAATAGAGTCGGTTCATCAATTCGTCTTCATTACAATTTTTTTCTAAATCCGTATAGCCTTTTTGTGTGATTCACAAACATATACGTTTATATTATTGGTAGGATTTGGAAATTTATAAGCTTTAAAAAATACATTTGGACTTTTCTTTTTTATGCCTTTTATTTTGGCGGAAAAATAACGTAATTTCCATGCCATTTTATGTTTTTCAAATGCTCGCGGTTCCGCAAATAGAACTTTTATTTTATTACAAAAGAATAAATCATTTTTTTGCGGGCGAAACTCGCCAAGCATGACCACCTAAAAACAATTTTTAATTAATAGTTAGAAAAGTAATTAAAATTTCAAAATTCTGAGCTTCAGGTGCGCATTACTGAAGTCATGGGCTTATATGCTCAAATTTTCAGTGGTATTTCAAGTTTTTGAAATGCACGCGATTCTTCATTGAAGTGATAGCATTCCTGTTAGCTCAAAACGTGAATCATTTGATACGGGTGAAACTCGCCAAGCATTGCAACGTAAAAGCTGTTTTTAATTAATAATTTAAAAAGTTATTAAAAATCTAAAATTCTAAGTAGCCTATAGCCTTCTCCAGAGTCCCATCTATCTCCATATCAAAATTCATCATAATCGATTCAGCGGTTTAATCGTGAAAGCATAATAAACAAACAAACAAACTCACTTTCGCATTTATAATATTAGTTAGGGTGCACAGACACATACCAGGATAAATAAGTAAAATATTTTTCACAAAAATTCTTTCACTCTTACGCTCAATTCAGAATAATTCACTGCTCCATACTCTCTGTAAACAAAATTATGATATCTCTTCCCAGACAGTTGCCACTGCACAATTTATAAATACTCCTTCGAGTATCTGTTCTCTGTGGAGACTGAAACATTCAGCACTTACGAAGCTCATAATGTATTTGTTAAGAGCAATATAAACGTGAATGCGGTCTTAATGATCTTGTTCCTTCCTAAAAGCTGAAGAATATTATCACTCTTTCCGTGCTAAACAGTAGGAAAATTTTGTTTTCGGTACAAAGCAGTGATGAACATAATGGAAAGAAATAGGAGTTGCATTTGACTTCTCTGGACTTTACAGAAGCTCCTAATTTTGCGAAATAGTTTCTTCGAAATTTTAGTTATTGTTTAAGAAATTGTAATTAAAAGAAAATATTCTAAACGTGATTTTTATACGTTCAGTTTTAGCATATTTAGTCGAAAAAAACCATATTTTGCAGTTTTATTGATCTTGTACTATATGATGTTGTGATTTAAGGTCTCAGATGTTGAAAAATACAGAACGCAAGACAGTTGTTTTATAATAATCGAAAAGTAATAACAAGTGAAGTGGCTGCTGTAAAGTTTTAAAATTAAATTACTTATGTAATCGTACAGGTGGCTGAATACAAATGAGTTGCAATAAATCCAGGAACGGAGCAACAGATGAGGCAAAATATGACATTAAAGGCTTTTATTTAAACAAAATAAATTTTTAATAAGGGGCAGCCCTAAGGTAAGTGGCTAAAGTAAAGAAGATGCCCTCTTTTATGCTCTACTTAGTTTGTGAGTTCGAAATGACGCCACTTCGAAGCCGGCGCGCCGATGCGAAGTGTACCTTGCTGACCGTGTCGCACCGCCCCTCTTTACAAAAATAAAGATTGTTTGGTGATAAAAACCTACAAAAAGGTACAAATTACTTTCGCCCTATATTAATTCTCAATAACTTCTAGATATATTGTCCGTTGTCAAAAAACGAAAATTTAAAAAAAAGTAAGAAAATCTGAAAGACATTCAAATTTTAAATACTTACTAAAGCGCTATATATTAAAAGTATACATTAAAAGTATCATAATCCATGCGTCTTCCCTATTTTCTTCCCTCATTAAATTAAGTTGGAAAGTGTATCATTATTCATGAGTGTGATTAAACAAAATTAAAATTGATATGTCTAACATCTTTTTCTGGATGTAATACAATACAAATAAAATGGGGAAAGATGCCCAGAAAAATGCACATTTCGAACTGAATGAAAAAACTTATATTTTGTTTGTTTGTTTGTGTAGCATGTGTTTCGGATTTGTGTGCTTGGCCAGAGTTTCGCGTATAATTCCCCGTCAGAAGGACAAACTTATTCAGGTGTATTCTTTATCCCGGCGTAGTATAGACGATAATTAGAAACTGCGTATTCTATGAGTTTGCGCCATCCGTTGACTGCTATGTAAAATAAAAACTCAATTGTATGCTTTTATTTTGATAAAAGATAGTTTTTTGTAATTATAGGAACTGTGTTTTTCTTCGCGCTATAAAATGTAGCCTATATGTTAATCCAGGACTTTAACTGTCTTTATTCCAAATTTCATCCAAATCCGTCAAACCGTTTCAGCGTGAAACAGTAACAAACATACATACAAACATTGACATTTATAATATTAGTAGGATTACTTTTCTACTTCCTGTCCAGTTTGAAACTATATTTTGTGTAAAATTTACGTATTTTTAAGTAACTATAATCGCTGTATTCCAGACGAATGTATTTTTGGGGGGATTTATAATAAGTGTTGATAAATAAAACACGAGCGTCTGTACAGAGTACACGTGTCAGAAGTGAAACTTCTTTGGCGAGATTGATTAAAATATGTTCTATTGTCAAATAATAAGTTAGAGTTAAGTCAGTTAGTCAGTCAGTTAAAGTTAGTCAGTTAAAGAATTATTCCCTCACTGGTTCTTCATTTTGATGTCACGTGAAGCTAGTCGAAAAATCCCTTCTTCTGTTTTCGGAAGTTTCAAATCATTTTCGTACGGGTTTTACTAATTAATTTTTTAGCTGATCAAAAAATTATCCTACACACTTGATTTTTTTAAACGAAAGCTGAGCAGTTTGAGTAGTCGGAGATAAAAATTAAAGGCAAATTAAAGATAACATTTGAAAACAGATCAAAAGTGAGATGTTGGTAGTCCAAGTATTGAGGCATAGTATTAAAAAGTTTCACTTCAAAAGAAAAACAGAAGGGTATTTATTTTATTTAACGGACCTCCACCTACACACTCTCCGTAGAAAAGAATCATTCCCGTACTGGTTCTTCATTTTGATGTCACGTAAAGCTATTCGAAAAATCCCTTCTTCTGTCTAAGCTAGTCAAAAAATACCTTCTTCTGTCTTCGGAAGTTTCAAATCATTTTCGTACGGGTTTTACTAATTAATTTTATAGCTGATCAAAAAATTATCCTACACGCTTGATTTTTTTTAAACGAAAGCTGAGCAGTTTGTCCGTAATAGTATATATATATATATATATAATTTTTTTTTAGTCGAAATATTCCATAGCTTTTTAGATGCGAGCTGAGATAGGCTCCTCATTCTGAAATTCATCCGAATTTGCCAGAGAAAAGGGTTGTCGATTTTTTTAATCAAAAATCGCGAAATGCAGCTATTTCAAAAATGAAGGTCTCGTTAGAAAGAAAACTCTTTCCTCTTTCCGATCGTGTAATTATTTTTTTCTTTTGGTCGATCGGATGCCTTCTTTTTTCGGAGGGCAAAGACAGAAAACGGTCGAAAATAACGTAAAATATAAAATAATTCAAAAACTAATTCAAAAATAAAAAACTACGCCCGAGGTGCAAACTCCGGAATGCTTGGGAACACTCCTGCAGAGTTTGGTGCAGTTCGGTCATATAGTTAGTCCGCTACACGAACGACAAAAACGCAGACATCCAAAATCGTCTCATCTCATCATGACGCTATTGCCCCTGACGCGACCTTGAAATTTCACTCTCAACGCGCCTAAAGAAGTTTCACTTAAAAAATAATATTCAGTTTATAAAAGTAGATTTATTACTGAAAATGATGATTACTGATGATTACTATAAAAGTTTTTACACGATTTATTGAATTAATTAAATCTACATGTTGTTACTCGAAAATATCTAACAATTCAAATGATTTTAAATATTTTCATTCTGAGAAACACTTATAAATAAATGTCCACTGAACGTTTCCTTAAATTTCTAGCTGTGCTCAACTCTTCTCAGAAATTTCACTGTTCGAGGCATTGTAAACAAAAGAGTAATATCTCTTCCCACACAGTTGCCCCTGCACAGTTTACAAATGTTCCTTTGAGTGTCTACTCTCTGTAGAGACTAAAGAATCAGCACTTAGAAATCTCATAATGTATTTGTTAAGAGCAATATAAACGTGAATGCGGTATTAATGATCTTATTCCTCCCTAAAAGCTGAAGAATATTATCACTTCTTTCGAGCTAAACGAAGGGAAAGGCTTGTATTCAGTGCAATTCAGTGATAAATATAAAAGAAATAAATGCGCATTGCATTGGGCTTGTGCTGGGGTTTCATTAGGCTTAAGTTTCTACTTATGCAAAGTAATTTGTTTCAGGACTTAATGTGTAGTTTATGAAGTTATAATGAGTGGAAATTTCACAAAACATAATTTCTACATAGAAGATTTCAGCAAACATATTCAGAAGAGTTAAGCATTTTGCATCCTAACTGTGGAAGTATAGGATTTTAAAAATCTGGAGTCTGTATATTTTGTTGAATACTGAATAACGCAAGTTTTTATTTTTATATCGATCTGTAAACATTAGCAAGTAATGCTATTCAAAACAAAATTTCAAATCGATCCTCTAATTCTTTAGAGCAGTGAAACTTTTCCGAAGCAACCGCCCTACGTTCTGCAAAAAATCGGTCTTTAAAAGAGGTGGTCGCTCAGAGAAATATAAGCATTTGATAGCTAAAAGGCGCTAAAGTATATCGTTTGTTTTATTATTTCTAAATTTACATAATAATGCATATAAGTAATTACACAAAAAATGCATTATTTTTATAAATATTTAAGAAATTTTGGATTTAATTTTAATATTAAGACTTAGATTTTTAAAGACTTAGAACGCTAATAGATTTTATTACGGCATTTATCCCATTCCTTTACAGTGTTATACGATACTCTTTTAGTTTGGTATACGAACAAGGATAGAATTTTTTCACCGTTTTATACGAATCTCCGTCTTATATGAGCCCATGTTATAGGGGGTTCTGCTGTACTTGCACCTGCTGTCGATTTACCATAGACTGATGCTGGTCTGTAATGTGGTTTTATGTTCACTTTACTTCCAGAAAAACTTATTCCAGAAAATTTCTGGATATTGAACTGGGATGGGTCGCTTATGGAGGGTTGTGTAATCTCTTCCAGGGGACATTTTTACATTGAGTAGACAGGGTGAAAAATTGATGTCTAAGAAATTGGTCGTTGGAGGAGATCCGCTTAATAGAGGTGGTCATTTATAAAATTTTCATTGTAATATTCTTTATTATTTGTAATTTTTGAAACTGAATCACCTCAACGTGTTTATATTTTCAATTTAAATAAAGTGTTGAAAGAATTTAACACAGATATGGTTATTTACACGTGTTTACGTGTTAAGAAAATTTATGCTTAGAGGCAGTCTTTCACGTTCCTCATTTTGTGTGTCAAACAAGGCCATATTTGGCTGGCATTGCTGGTAACTTCTGGTACTTGTACTTTCGCTGGCATTCGCTGATAAAGAGGAGAACCACAGTCCTTCATCACTTGTTACCTGTGGAGAGATTCGGTGCTGTTCCGAAAGTTAATACCCCCTCCCCTGCCTAAGAAGTACTCCAACTGCCTTCTTAATATAAATGGCATCTTCAGTCTCATTATCCAAATAATCGGATTAATCGAACTTTTCGTAAATAGTCAGACTGAAAATGTTCAAAAATGTGTAATAGTAGTCAGACATTTAAATTTTTCCGAAATTAGTTAAATACTTTCCTATTGTGTTAAAAAAAATGTGTATCATAGCAATGCATGAACTAAGAATATCAGGCTAATCCAAAAAAAAAGTGT
Organism: Cheiracanthium punctorium; assembly: GCA_038373885.1. Classification (NCBI taxonomy): domain Eukaryota; kingdom Metazoa; phylum Arthropoda; class Arachnida; order Araneae; family Cheiracanthiidae; genus Cheiracanthium; species Cheiracanthium punctorium. The sequence goes on from JAWZYV010012446.1 coordinate 287,124, forward strand.
ATGCGTGTAATCTTTACGCGCGATTGAAGTAAAACTTCTGTGACGTTATATTCAGTTACAGCCAGATTAATTTTCTTTGTGGTGTTCATCCCCATGCTCTTAAACCGTTGTTCCGTCTGGGGGTTGGATTAGAATCCAGGGAGTGGCCATGTATTATCCTTTAACTGTGTTCTTAAATCGTTTACAGCCAGGGTTTGTTTCTTTGTGGTGTTCCATACCTGTGTTCTTAAACCGTTGTTCCGTCTGGAAATTGGGTTAGAATCCAGGAAGTGTCCATGTTGTAGTATTATTCTTTAACTGTTTTCTTATGCCATTATTACGTCTGGAGGCTGGGTTTGAATGGGGGAATGTCCATAGTCTAATATTATACTTTAACTGTGTTCTTTAACTGATGTTTTCCTCTGTTTGTTGGGTTTAAATGCAGGTAGTGTACATTTTTTTGTGTGTTTTTTTATCACAGTATTCTTAAGCGTTGATTTCGTCTGTTGGTAGGTTTCAAATGATTATTCTGCATCCGTATTTTTAAACTGCAGGTTCTGTTTATTGTTTAGGATTGATTGCAGTCAGGGTCCGTTTCTTTGTGGTGTTCCATACCCGTGTTAAACCGCCTCCGTCTTGAGGTTGGGTTAGAATCCACGGAGTGTCCATTTGATATTCTTTTATTCTGTTCTTAAAACATTTGCAGACAGTGTTTGTTTCTTTGTGGTGTTACATACCCGTGTTCTTAAACCGTTGTTCCGTCTGGATGTCGGGGTAGCATAAAGGAGACATACGTCTTCGAAATTCGAGGACAGTCCCCAAATATAGATTTTTTTTTACTTTGTCCCTAAAAATACCTTGACTTCTTGGGGACGCGAAAAGTCCCCAAATTTAAAGATTTGTACTTTTTTCCCCTGAAAGTTTCCGTTTAGTTTATTTCTTTCAGAAAAAATTGAAGAAATAAGAAAAATAAAACAACTAAAAGCGCCTTCTACTCAGAGAAAGAATGAAATTCGATCTCTGAAAACGTTTGTTGTCATTGTATGTGTAGCGTGTACAGACATTCAATAAAGTATTCGACTATGAGTCAAATTTCCCATTTCAATTTTGTTAATGATTAATCACTTTTCAGGAACAACCATGCTTTAAATATGAAATTGAAGTACGAAATTTTTCTTGCACTCGAATACTTTTTTTAGAGGGTGTAAAAGGTTTCATGAAAAATGATCACAAAACGAGCCAATGTAAAAAGCAATATCTTCTGAAAAATACAAATACTATGCCAAGTATTAAATTATGAATAAATTGCAATATTTCAACATGTTTTCCTTTCATATTTGTGGTTTAAATAAATATTTATAAATACTGCCATTAATTTATTAGAATACACAATTGATTTAAAGAGCTATTAGCATGGTAATATGTTGTGTCCTAGAATAAGTCCCGAAAGATGTTTTCAAGTGTCTCCAAGTTTTCCTTGGATTCCTGGACAATGCTTGATTTGTCCCCAAAATACTGTTTAGAAATATGGTCAATTTAGTTTAGCATCCAGGAAGTGTCCGTATTGGACTATTATTCTTTCACTGTTTTCTTAAAACGTTTTTCCGTAGGATTTGAATCCAGAGAATGTGTATGTTGTGGTATTTTTCTTTAACTGTGTTCCTAAACGGGTGTTTTCTTCTGTTGGTTGGTATCGAATGCACATAGGGTCTATTATTGCCTTTTTCTATGGCAGTGTTCTTAAACCTTCGTTTTCCTCTGCTGGTTTTGTTCGAAGTATTATTCTGTTTCCGTGCTCTTGAAATGTAGTTTTCGTCTGCTAGTTTGGCTCGATTGCAGGTTCCATTTCTTCAAATTTTTCTATCACCGTGTTCCTAAACCGTAGTTTCGCCTGCTGGTTGGGTTCGATCGCAGGCAGCTTCCGCTTTTCCAAAACCACGTGAGCGTTACTTGAGCGTCAGAAAAAAAAATCTGAATTACTACCTTGTTGCGGCTAAAGAAGTTTTACTTCAAAATTTAAGGTTTTACAATTAAGGTTTCGTTAAAAAGTCTTAACCCATTTGTGCCTGGATATTTTTGCGACTTTCTTCGATTTTTACTGATAACAGAAATAATAGATAAATTTCGGATGTCAACTTCTTGAACAACGGATGATTTCTTTTAAAATCATTATGCATAAAAATCGAAATATCAACATACTACTGGGTCATGTTAAAATATTTTGTAGAGTTGAGGCTCAATACTCATGAATAAAGGCTAGGAAAAATAAATAACGGTTTCGACTAATAGCGAAAATGCCGTCCCAAAAAAGGGACGCTAGGCATAAATGGGTTAAAAGTGGGCAGTGCATTGTCCTTAAGTGAAAATTTTCTTAGAATTTTAATAATTTTTTATCAATCTCTAAATTAGACACTTGTTTAATGACAACACCCAACTAAAAACTGGCTTTGAAAAGTAAAAATAATTAAAAGTTTTGTAAAATAACTCCATAGAAGGTACTACTTATCTATAAAATGATTGTTTCAGATGATCATTCGGATGGCGTTATAACTTCCAACTTATACAGTTCTAGTCTTTCTGTTCATTATGTCGGTGGGATGTTTGTGAAACTGAAGAAGGGTAGCCGTTTTGTACCACCAAAAACGGTCTTATTGGAGGACATTTATAGTGTTATTAAATTATGAAATTTTTTGAACAATTGTTTATGAAGTACATGGACGGAGGTTTAGTTTCTACCTAAACGTTTTAGAAAACTACATTTACTGGAATTGAAACATTTTTTGAAAGCCATGGTTTCGTTCCATTAGCCTGTAGTTTTTAAACAGTTTTAGGTTTATTTTTCTTTCTCTGATGTATTTTTTCTTTCAGATCTGAATAATTCACTTATATAAACACTAACTGTAACAAATATATTATATATGAGCAGAGTAGTATTCAGCTTAATATAAGTTAGAGCTTTTAGTTAAGTATTCAGCTTAAGTACCAAAATATGAAAGCATGTGAAATAATACAAAAACAATATATTCGCTATGAACGGTATTTACGAATATTTGTATCTTGCAAAGTTAAATAGAACTAATTTTAAACTAAGTTGTTTTTAATGCAGGTAAAAAAATATTATTTTTATATTCTTTTATAATATATATCTATATGTAAGCAGTGGTGAAGTGTATTAAAACTACTTTAGATCAATGCATACAGTAAGTAGGTATTTGAAAAATAGTCGGCAACATAATTTTTAAGCCCAACAGCAGATCGGTCGATGAAACTCGGTTCCCATTAAAACACCGAAAATGAAGTAGCACCAGCTGAGACAGTGCTTAGGAGGGTGAACTCCTCTCTCAGCCGACTTTGCTGTGAACGGTAAAGGCAACTGGTGACCATGAAATATGCCGTGGCTCCGATGTCCTTCATGTTCAAATGATACCTCTGGGGGGGCGTCCAGGTGCTCGGTCTCTCATCTGGAATTGGCTCAAAATTAGGAGCTGCCCCCTATAATGAAATGAACGCATCCTAGCCCCTCGCAGCGGTCAAGCCTACAAGTAGGGCGCTGATCTAGCCAGTAGAAAGAAAAATACATTTTTGTTACCGAATAATTTAAAAAGAATTAAGGGAAAATTGTTTTAAAAGGGTCAGTTTTTTTAAACCTTTTTTCTTATCACAAAGAGCATTCATGGAAATACAGGAATCGATGTAGAAACAAATTTGTCCACCGAAACCATACTTCACATTTCATCAGTTAAAATATTCATTCTGAAAAGTGCTTGCAGAATGCTCCATCACATCGTTTCCACCGACAATTAATGCAAAATAAAACCTCCATCACTCGGATCATTTGGATCTTATTAGCGATTCTTGCTTAGTCATAGGTCTGGGAAATAAATTTAATCCTATGTCATGTTTGTTTTCCGATAAATAGTTCGGAAATCAAGAATGCGTAATTTATAATCAAATAAGCATATCTTCACCCCCCAGAGCACTTGACTGAAGAAGGGGAAGTTAAACTAGGGGTAGCGCAAAACATTTTTATTCCGTAATGATCCAAGATAAATAACTCAGGAAGCGAGACTAATTGTTCTTGCTCGCATTCATTCTTATCAAATGCACAGTTCGGAAAGAATGCAAATCGGCGTTATTAATGGAGTCGCTAAAATACCTTCTCTTAAAATGTGTTATTAAATAAGACTCTTGTAGTTCGGAAAAATTGTTTGTGGTGCGTATGCTAACAGAAAGTATGCCGAACTTCAAGTTGAAATGTGGAAATTAATTTGCATCTAATTCCTTCTGGTGCATGTGGGAGATTTCAAAATTCAACTTTGGAGATTACAAAAACTGCGACGTTGAAATTTCGCTATCATTTTAAAAAGTAAATTTTGCCTTAAAAGATAAAATCACATTAAAGCATAAAATAAACATTGGAAGTTCAAAAGTAATTTAAGTATATCACAAGCGAAATTTAAAATGAACTTTAACTCAAACTATCACTTACACACACAGCGCAGGGTATGCGTATATCTGCTAGAAGTACATGGTGCAGAGTGGATAAGACATTGGACATGGTAGAAGAATAAAAGTTCTGCAAACGAACCTACCGCACAGATTTCTATCTACACAGAGAAAAACATATGCCACTGACATCTAGAAAATAGTTGGTGGAACTAGAATTTATGAGTGTATGTAATCCCTATAAATACTAGATCAGAGAACAAGACCCTTCTGAAGCCAATTTTTAGTTCTCTCCTCTATAAGCTGGTGCTTCTACCAGGATGAAAATATCTGAAATCGTTGTGTACGCTAGCGGGTAAATTGGCAGCGGTATTTCTAGTGCACCAAAAATCGAACGATAATTTCTCGTTACACAAACAAGCCATTCTGCTGTGATTAGCTAGAATACTGCGGACTAGAAATTATTGACCATATCTTCTATACCAGTTATGTGTATCACCTACAATCAAAATTCTACGATCTGTTCCTCTAGTTTTGGGATACAGAAGATAACCATCTATTTGTTCTAGATGAGAGCGATATATATATATATATATAGTACTTTTTCCTTTTTATGTGAGTCTAACCAATGAAGCCAAACAGAGTACTGTTCTAACTAAACATTTTACAATTATATTAGCATAAATAGCAATAGTAAATGAATATAATTATTATCAATATCATTATTGTTAATATTATTGCTACAGTTTTTCTCCATTTCCACAACCTCAACTAAGTACTTCTTAGCTACTGCAGCTAGTACTACGTAAAACATAGGCTAGATATACTAGTGTAATATTTATTTTATTATTTATTCATTTAATTATTACCAGTTTTATTCTTTTTATTTATTCATTTAATTATTACTTTTTTTTATTTATTTATTCTTTTCCTTTTTGATCTTCGTGTCGGTCCACATCCTCGTTGTTTTTTTCTAATAGCTACGGTCGCGCCCCCAAGTTACAAAAGGACCCTAATTTTGGTCAGGTAACTTGCAGAAACCTAGCTATTATTGTTTTTTTCGATTAAATTGAAATGTGTGTGCGGTGGCGCCTGATGATAGAGCACACCATTTCAATATTAATTCCATTTTCGGACTATTTCTGATTACATGTGATTAGGCTTAAATGCACACCAGTTCTAATTTGGCGCTCTATATTCAATTTTTCCACTCTTTCATTGCCTTAAAAGGCTATATTTAAACACTTATCCGGAATAAGCTCGTTAATTGGCACCATGTGCTATCTATTTTTTATATTTTCTTCACTTTATCATTGGATTATCTTGGGATTTCACTTCACGTAAGTAAGCTATTATATATTATATATATATATTTTTTTTTTCCCTCTCTGTGTAACGGTTAGGAGTTATGTGCAGTTCTCTCCAGTTGTATCTTGAATGCATGTTTGAACTTCTTAAAAAGTTCTCTGCCCAAAACATGCTTTTGTATTGTTTTTCGAGTAGTACTTCTAAATGTATGGTCACAGTTCTAGTATCATTTGTTCCCTATTTTTCTCTTCCATCTGCACATGGATTGGATCATGGCATGCATCCCACTCTCCAGTTGTATCTTGAATGCATGTGTACTTCACACTGGTTGGAAACGTGACAGCAACAGAAAACAGAAACAGAAAATCGTCGAACTTCCGGTTTCTTCCGTTAATGGCCCAGCAGAATCGTTGCAGAAAAATAGGGTTGAAATTGTTGAACTTTTCTCTTTCTGCGTTTGTTTTATTTATCATTTCTTCCCACTCGTGTATCAATTTTACGGTAAGAAACATAAAAAATACCATTGGTTATGAGATACCCTGCGCCAGTAATTCAGTTCGTTTTGTCAAGCGAGTAATCCACGTTTAATTTTGAAAGGAAACGCCAGGAGCAGCTCTAAAGCAATCGTCTTCAAATAGCGATTCTTAATATTGTTGCTGGAAATCTGCTTAGTATTCGGGTTCATGACGTAAAGTCCAATGTATACGGAATGGTATAGTAAACATTTTAGTTGACAACACATAACCCAAATTTTGCTGGTTCTAGAAATTTGACGAACATTTTGTTATACACAATTCGAAGGATTTGATTATTGTAACTTGATGTATAACAGGCAGCTGGTATTAGAAGCCCTCTCATATTCTGTATTTCGCATTAAAAAAATTGCCTGTATTCGAGAAGTACTGGTGGTGATCGTAAAGAGACGAAGGTAGGTTGGTATATATTGTTATCACATATTATGGAGAAACGAACATTGCATTGTGTAGAATCAAAACAAGGCATCGAGCTCCGTAGAAAGAATTAAGATTTACCTGCGAATGCAGCGCATTTAAAAGGTTTTTGTTAAATCCGCATCGTAATTATTTCACTTCGAATACGAGCAAACAAATCCGCGTAACACAACAAAATGATGATTCACACACTTGAAGGAGTGGGCCAACAAAGTTTTGACCAATACTATTGTTGTTGCGAGAGACATCCATCTTTCCGCTCGTCGATTCTCCTGCAGTGATGGAAGGAACACTGAACCACACAACAAAAAAGATGAGATCACATATCACCTTTTTAGACGTAAATTATTTTATTTGCTCAGAACATCAGATTCATTTGACTATTGAAAACTTGAGAAAAATACATATATAAAAACATGATGACATGGGGAAGCATCTTCATAAAAAATTACAGCGTTGATGCTAAAGCGGCCTGGCATCTCGGTGGGCGAAAGACTCCGTCACCAAAAGTGAACGGCATAGATGCGAATCCGTGCAACGCGTCGGTGGGCAAGGCCTCCTCACATGAAGTGAGTGGCTTGCCCCACCGAAAACAACTGCCAACTGCTAAAAAAACCGTTAAACATATTTCTATAGAAATGGGAGCTCGATCTTTCTCGAACAATCTTAGCAGGTGCTTTACGATACGTGCAATATGCTTCTTGCGCAGCAGGGCAAAACCGCAAAAGAAACACATCTGTTTCAGCGGAGCAGAGAAATATGTGAGCGAAGGGGTGTTATGATTATTATTCTTTTAGCAGGAGAAAAAACTGGCGTCAACTGTTATTTTATTTTTTTATTTACGCAGCTGATAAGAGTGAAATGCTTTAGAAGTACGATAATATGCTGTAATTGAGAAGGCTAAGAGGAAAATTGAAAGCTTTAGAAAACAGTTATTGTTAAAAACTTTTAAATTAAATTTAGAATAGATTATTAGTTTAAATTTAGACAATATTAATTAGGATTTGTATTAATAATTTTTCATTAAAAAATATGCACGTTGTGTCAACGTGACATTGCCACAGTCTAAAATTCAATGAAAATTCCCGAAAAAAGCTATGAGTTGCCCATCAGTATATTTTAAAGAAGAATTCATAAATAGCCTTCAAAAATTGGATTATCAAAACAAGCGAAAAAACGCCGCTTATAATACAGTAATATAATGACGTCGAAAATTTTGGGACTCAGCCGTGTATACGAGCTTTCAATCGAAATTAAGCTCAATTTCGATCTGCCCTACCATATTTACCGATTCCGATAATTTTCCCGATCTTTCAACCAATATCCACAACTTATCTGATGGCATTTCTTATTGGTCGGGCACACTGATAACATAATACTGTTGCAGAATACTCTGCTTGTTTCCGGGGTTCGTCGTTGTAAAGTCCATTTGGTGTAGAAAGTTCTAGTAAAAAGTTCACTTGTCAGGATGGAACACGAACTTTACTGCTTCTAGAACTTCGCTGAACAATCAGCTGTACAAGATTTACAAGCACAATCAAACAGTAATGTGCTTTTTTAACAGTCCGCTTAGATCAGAAGCTCTCACAAGTGCTGAATTTCTTACACAAAATAATACACTTTCACAGGCAAAAGTTCAGTGAAAACATACGAAGATATCGTAAACAATCAAGACTCTAATAAAGAATTTACTCACAACACTTTAAAATCAGCTTCGAAAAGCAAGCCAAAACGCTGCTTCTATAGCGTAATACAACAAACTCACTTGACGGGAGATCAACTCAGATTGAACTAGAGCCTCTGACAGCTTATATTTATAGACAACGCAGAAGCTACAAGAATCTTCCAGAAAAGTGTATTTCTCTAGGATTCCACATAAAACGGGAATTTTGATTTCGCCATAGAAGAGAAATATTAGGCTATTATGCATGTTATGCAGAAAAAGCATCGTTACAAGCCCCATTTGGAAAATCTCGCCAAATGACCAAAATGTCGCAAAGTTTGGCGACTTTTGGCGATATTGTTCTGTATTTAACTTTTATTTTTTATTAAAGGCCAAAAAATTATTACAAAAAATACGAAAAGTGTCTCACTGTACCCCCTCTCTCCCCTACCTAAAACATTGGGGGAAAACCCAAAAGTCCCTATATCGCGGTCTAGTTAACCAATTTACCTGTATAAAAATGGAAATGTTAACGCGTGAAGTTTAGACTGAATTAACCCTGATGAGCAGATCATCCTAAAAATTCGGAACAATATTTTGAAATAATGGTCATAGCACATTTTTGTACTTTTTCTTTAATCATTATTGCTGTTCATGAGAAGAACACATATTTCTGCTACGAATAAAATAAAAGAAAGCTGCAAAGCGACATACGGAATCCTTTGTCACTATGCCAACGGAAAAAAAAGAACAAACATCAAAATACTTCTAAATGATTCCCATCATCCACGCATTCTTCCTTTCAACATATAAAAACAGAGAGGAAAAATCCAGCACAAGAAATATATCCGAATACCTCATTAGTCAAGTGACGACACATACTTTTTTTCTTCTTCATCCGAAACAGGTTTTTATGCCTAATATCGATTGGTTGAAGGTGATCATAAATCACAAACAGGAACACAAAGAAAGGTCCATGATAAATCTTTTCAAATGCGTGAATCTAGGATTGGCGTGAAGGACAGGTGTTTTTCCCTTGTAGGTGACTTGCATTACATGAAATCTTATTACTTTCCGAACATGTACCATGTAAGAAAAGTATTGTAATCATGAAAAAATTCGACTTCGAGATTTTGGTGTTTTTACACGTTTTGAGGGCTTCTGAATCCATTTATGCTATTTTTACGAGATGTATGGATGTATGTGTGTGTGTGTGTGTGTGTGTATGTGTGTTTGTGTGTATGTGAGTGAACACGATAACTCCTGAACGGAGCATTCGATTGAGCTCAAATTGGATATATATGTCATAAACCACCTTCGCAAGACCGGTATTGATTTTGGTGTGTATAGGACTTATAATTTTTCTACAGGGCTACGACAAAGATTTCTTTTACATTATGATCTATGGGGGGAATTTCTTGAAAGTGCGCTAGCGTTTAAACGGTAGATTCGATTGAGCTCAAATTAGGTATGCATATTATAAACCACCGTTGCAAGACCGGTATTGATTTTGGTGTGTATAGGACTTATAGTTTTTCTACAGGGCTACGACAAAGATTTCTTTTACATTATGGCCTATAAGGGGAATTTCTTGAAAGTGCGCTAGCGTTTAAACGGTAGATTCGATTGAGCTCAAATTGGGTATATATGCTATAAACCACCGTTGCAAGACCGGTATTGATTTTGGTGTGTATAGGACTTATAGTTTTTCTACAGGGCTACGACAAAGATTTCTTTTACATTATGGCCTATGGGGGGAATTTCTTGAAAGTGCGCTAGCGTTTAAACGGTAGATTCGATTGAGCTCAAATTGGGTATACATATTATAAACCACCGTTGCAAGACCGGTATTGATTTTGGTGTGTATAGGACTTATAGTTTTTCTACAGGGCTACGACAAAGATTTCTTTCACGTTATGGCCTATGGGGGGGAATTTCTTGAAAGTGCGCTAGCGTTTAAACGATACATTCGATTGAGCTCAAATTCGGTATACATATTATAAACCACCATCCTAAGACAAGTATAGATTTTGGTGTGTATAGGACTTATAGTTCTCCTAAAGGGCTACGACAAAACTTTCTTTTATGTTATGGCATAATAGCATATGGGGAAAAATTCTTGAAAGTGCGCAAGCGTTTAAACAGTGCATTCGATTGAGTTTCAATTTGGTATAAATGTTTGAATTATTCATCGATTAAAATTTATTTAAGTGCTTGGTAATGATCTTAATCGTAAGTGTTCGGAAAGTCGAGTGGAGTCACTCCAGATTTTTTTAAATGCTGTCTACGAATTTTTTAGTAACACACACACACACATATATAGAGAGAGAGACATACATAGACAGATAAATAAATGGCAGCACCGAACAGAATTAACTATATGGAACGATGTAGTTAAAATAGTTACTTTTTGAACATTTGGCTTTGAAATGTACCGTAAAAAAACAAACTTGACTAAATAATACTTATTTACAAATAAAACCTATCTTTAGGTATTTGTACAAGTTTTCATTGGGCAAGTCTGTAAAATTTTATGTCAAAAATGATGTTTTCTTATACATAACTTTTTTTAAATTTTAAAATCATGCTTTTTCCATTGCTCAATAAATATTAATTCTAGTGTGTCTAAATTATTTCTTCATTAAGAACAATTCGAAATTTCTAATTAAAAAGTTATTCACGTATATATCTTTCAAGCGCTTTTTTTCATTTTTTAATTATAAAAAGTACTGAAATTATTATAGTATATCTAAATACTTAATTCTAGTATATCTAAAAAATGATTTCTTCATTAAGAACAATTCGAATATATTCGAATATTCGATTCTAATTAAAAATTATGCACGTATATATCTTTCAAGTGCTTTTTTTTTCATTTTATAATAATACGAGGGTTGCCTTTTAAGTTTCTACAAAAAGTAGGAAGAAAAGTAATTTGTTGGGAACAAACTGTTTTATTGCTTTTCAAAATATTCGCCTTTAAGATTTATACACTTTTCCACCCGTCCAAACCAATTCTTGAAACAGTTTTTTCACTCTGAAATTGGTATCCCGAAACATGGTTTTGGAAGGTATCAAGAGCTTCTTGCGGTGATGAAAATCGCTGCCCACGCATTTTTTGTTTGATATAAGGGAACAAGAAAAAGTCGCTAGGCGACAAATCAAGAGAACACAGGCAATCACACATTAATTTGATATTTTTATCCTTCAAATAATCAATTGTTTCACGTTCTGTGCGGGAGCTGGCGTTGTCGTGATGAAAAAGTATGCTTCGATTTTTGTTGTTTTCGTTGATAACTTTTGGCAAACAAATTTCTGTTTACCATTTAGCGTTAACTGTTTTTCGATCCTCTAAAGCAGGGGTAGGCAAACTAGGGCCCGCGGGCCAAATCCGGCCCGCCGGAAGGTTTTATCCGGCCCGCAGGTGAAATTTTAATTATCCGGTCCGACGGAAATTGAAAGAATAAATATATTTATATTATATACCCATATTAAGAATTATGAAGATGACTTGAAAAAAGTGTATTTTGAGTTCGAACGCAGATTTCAAGATTTCAGTGCCATTCAAACAGAATTGGATATTTTTACCATGCCTTCAACGTAAATTGTGAAGCAGTGGTGTCCGATTTGCAGCTTGAATTAATTGAATTGCAATCTAACAATCATCTCAATCAGTTGTTTCTATATATGCGAAAGTTAGAGTTTTACAAATCCTTATCGAAAGTAAGTTTCCCAAATTTAATACCTCACGCCCAGAAAATCAGTGCTATGTTTGCTTCATCTTATATATATGAACAAGTGTTTTCAACTATGAAGCTTAGAGAGAATGTTAGGAAAAGTAACTGTAAACCTTACCTTAAAGGTTCCATGACATGTGGCTGTGTTTTCTTTATTATAACTGAATGCTGCATAACTTAACTTTAATTATTTGCCTTAAAATCTAAAGGCACAGATAGCTCTTATTTTTATTAATTAAAGTTCTTACTTAACACTATTCTAATATCAACGCTTCAAACAAGCACCTAATTGCTGCAAAACGTTTTGCATAATGTGTTTCTGTTTTTGGCCGCTAGAGGCGCTGTACTCCCGGCGACTTGCCGCGGAGCTATTTTCTCCTTTTTCTTTTCACGTCACAGGTCCGCAGTCCTTGGTGACGTCGTTGCCTGGCCAACAGTATAGAAGTTCGCCGTTCGCCAAGAGCAACTTATGTGCTCACCCACACTGATGTGGGCTCCCCACATCCTCCCTCGAACATCTCACCTAGGTCTAGCACAATGACACCTAGAGCAAACTGGAGGTAAGACTTATACAGTTAGGAACTCCTTGAATCGTATTTTTTCAGTCAGTCAGATAGAGAGAGAGAGAGAGAGGAGGCGAAAAGGGTGATGCGACAGATGCGTGTAGAAGGACGCTCGAAGCCAGCCATGTGAGATGCTCTGAGCTGAGTCAAACGATTAACCTGGAGCCTTCCCGCCACAGCTTCCAATAAAGCCTTTTTGATTATGCCACTACAAGCTTACCTCAAGATGATGCTGTTCGACCCCGGTTCGATTTGTTGTCCAGAATGTCCGATGACACATAGATGCTGTACCACATCAAATACCTGTTTTTTGTTTCCTTTGTTCATCCCCATCTGTATACAAGCCTTCATGCTTCATTACTAAAATAAAAGAACTATCAAGGTAAACGCTTTTGTTATCTTTTACCTGGCAAGCCCTCAATTCATTTTTCTTACTAGCTTTCACTGCTCAAAATTTTGAAGTATAAAACTCTGCTAAACACAGACAGAGAATTCTTTCAGAAGTAGACTGACAGATGAGCATTTAGCCTCGTTCCTTAGAATCGGTGCATCTCACTTCAATAGGTTAGATATAGCTTAGAATCGGTGCAACTCTCTCTTCACTATAAGGAACTTTTAAAAATGAAATCGCAATTTCATTCATCTCATTAACGTATTTAAATTTTACCACTTGTACATTGTTCTTAAAATTTTAGAAAAATTTATCTTGTCCCGCCAAACCTTTTTTTTTTCGATTTTTGGCCCGCGGTCGAAAAAGTTTGCCCATCCCTGCTCTAAAGGAATGGTTACGATATGTCCTGTACAGCCGAAGAAACAAGCAAGGATTTTCTTGGAAGTGCTTGATGAACGAACAACTTTCGTGGAATTCGGTACATCTAGAAACACCCAAGCAGTGGATTGTTGTTTAGTTTCCATCTCATACGAATATATCCAAGTTTTGGCACCTGTAACGATGTTTTATACGGATTTTGCAGCTCCCAATTGGGATTTTTTTAGCATTTCCTTACGTCAATTTGCAAGAGCCTCTTTTTGAGGTTCTGTCAAATTGTGCGGAATCCATCAGGAACAAATTTTTTAACGGCTAAACGTTCGTGCAAAATCGAATGTATTGCAGTCTGTGATATGCCGAGGGATGCTTCTATCTCACGATATGTGAATGCTGATCTTCTTCCATCATGTTGCGCATAGCATCGATATTGTCTGGAATCACTACCGATTTTGGTCGTTCTTCACGAGATTCATCACTGACGGACGCACGACCACGACTAAATTCTGCAAACCAATTCTAAACAGTCATTTCTGATGGTGCTTCATTACCAAAAGTTTCACGAAGTGATACTAAGCATTCTTGTAACTTGTATAGTGAGGCCTTTCGTAAAATCGTAAAAAAATCATCCAACGAAAACCTTCACGAGATAGTTCCATTTTTTTTTCACTCACTGTCTTCTTTAGAACACTCCTGTAAAAAAATACGCAGGTAATTTCTATAATGCCACTGATTCCTAGATTTAAAAAAATGTGAATTTTATGAATATCCTGAAGAAAAGTTTCAGTAACACCTCCTATTGGTCGTTTGTAAAAACATAAAAGGCAACCTACGTATAAAGTACTAAAAATCTCCAGTCCACAGGGAGGTATGCGCTTGATATAGCTCATAGCCGGAAGTTTTAATTACATTTTCAACTTAAGATAGAATAAACACGTGATAACTCGATGTCTCATAAGTCGAATATTCCTTTATCTCGAATTTTTATGAAGTCCCAATACAATTTAATGTTTATAGCACAATTTTTTATCTATAACTCTCGAAAAATACCACTCCCCCCTCCCTAAGTCGTAGTTTTTGTAAAAGCTGCGGTTTCGTTTCATGGTTGGAAAACCCATTGAATAATAATATTAAAAAAATACTCGGCTGTTCGAGCCTCGTCAGGGGGAGACCCCCCTGAACCCACATAATTTTTTAGTTTCATTACTGCCATATTAAAACGACATTCATTGACTATGCCATTTTATCTCTCATCGTTCGTGTATTTCGCCTGGTAACCCTATGTTGAAATTTTTAGGATTGTAACCTATTTAAAGAAAAATACATGTGATGCATATTCTACAGCTTACGAAATATTGTAACAATAGATGAAAGCTGTTGTGAACAGGGGCGTAGCCAGAAAATTTTCATGGGGGGGGGGGGAGGTTACGACTACTGCAACTTCCATGCATGCATACATGTGCGTGATAAGGGAGTGAAGAATATACATTTTCTATGACAAAAACTCCCTCATGGGTGGTTATGACCGCCCTAACCCCCCCCCCTTGGCTACGCCCCTGGTTGTGAACTAATATATTTAAATATATATAAAATTATGTCGCATACTTTTATGTCGCTTTTTTTGGGACAATTTTCAACACAGGAGGTTAGAAATAAAATGACATAGTCATTAAAAAAAGAACAAAAAACTAGGATTGATTTCTTTTTTCCCTTTAAATTATGTATTACTTACCATTCAGATAGCGTTGCTAGGCGTCCGGATAAAGCCGGACATAGTTAGGCTTTTTGATTGCGTGTCCGGCCAAACTTAACGGTGTCCGACTTTTGTTAGGCTTTTTACTGGTGACTTTGGCTGATTAGTAATAAAGTACTTGAACTGATTTCGCATTATGTTATTTATATTTCACTAGCTGAAGTACCCATTCTTCGCACGGGAATGAATGGACTTTTTGATATTACGATTTGTGGGGATTACTATTTATTGTAATAAAGAGATATAGCAAAATGGATATCGCTTTATATTGTGTTCAATAACCATGCATACCGAATTTCAAGGCAATCGTTTGTACGGCGCAGAAGGCCATGCGGCGTAGCGCAATCTAGTGGAGAGTTTTAGCAAAACGGATACGGCGGAAATATTTTTCGCATTCAGATATCGATGAATACGAAATTTCAGGACGATCGGCTGGACAGCCCTGACGACGCGACATCTAGTGGCAAATTATATAGGAAAATGGATAGCGCCAAATTCTTCCCCGTGTTCAAATATCTATGTATACCTATTTTCATAGCGATCAGTTGCACAGTCAAGAAGTGATACACTGCAGCGCGATCTAGTGGTTAATTAAAGTAATGATTTGCTACAGTGCCGTCAAGTGGCGAGTTATAGCAAAATGGATAACGCCAAAATATTCTCATTGTTCAAATAGCTATGTATACTGATTTTCATAGCGACCGTTTGAATGGTCAAGAATTTGGCCTGCTGCAGCGTCATCTAGTGGTGAGTGAAAATAACAATGCATTGCAGTGTCATCTAGTGGTGAGTAACATCAAAAGGAACACAGTTAGAATATATCCTCCTTCGTGCTGAAATGTGTAAGTATAAGAAATTTTATGCCGATCGGTCGAACGGTATAGAAGTTGATGTGTTGCAGCGCCATTTAGCGGCAAGTTACAGCAAAAAGGATACTGAAAAATATTCTCTGTGTTCTAATATCCGCGTGTACCAAATTTCATCGAAGTCGGTTGGACGATATTCGCATAGTAAACGGCTAAACGGAATAGAATTCGACGTTCTGCTGCGCCACCTAGTGGCAAGTTAGAGGAAAACGGATAGCATAAAAAGCTTCTCAATGATAAAAGACTTAGGTGAACCAAATTTCATGGTGCAACGGTGCTGGAGTTTTTCAACCTCATACACATATACCAACATTCATATTTATCTATAACCAGCATCATTATATAACCCAGTCTCAAATAAAATCCAGTTTCAAATCTAAGCCTCGCCAAAGTGCCAACATACGCCATTTTGCAAGAGTTTTATCAGGAAATCATTCGAAGCATTGACTTAGCAGCAATTAATATGGGAAATGGTTCGGCCGCCAAATTTATTTGAAAAGGGGAATCCCTTAATACAACCGAATTTTTTTAAATTATCAACTCTAACGTGTTTTATTCATCGTTACTCCGATGTACTAAATGAGAAGATTTCAATTTTCTGAAATTTGGCGGAATTCCCCCAACTTAAATCAATGTACTCAATTGGCGAGAATTCTGAAGATAGATCGCTTGAAATCTCTTAATAACTGCATTATTTCTTCACGGATCATTAAAATTTAACGCTGTATTCTAATAAAACCTTTGCACTTGCTTTCAAAAATCTATTTCCTTAAGCTCTCAATAAATTGCGCCAAGCCGAAAACTGGGCAAACCGCTAGAATCAGCATTTGAGCCATTTTATTTTTTAGGCAAACTAAAAAAAAATTACATATTAGCCTCGGAAATCTTCAATTCTTATTGTTTTGCGTATAAAACATTTCATTCCTGCTCCGATTTCCCATGCACACGATATTATAATAAAAAATTAATAATCTTACAAATATAAACTAACAAAAAAAAATCATTATTATTCTTTCATTTTTACTTTGAGAATTTAAAACATCTTATTCGGCAAAATAGCCACACATGGCAACCACGATCCTTATTTCACACTTTTTCACTACAGGGGTTACCATTACGTAAAGGTTTTTGCATGGAGAACATAAAAAATCTCTTAAATTCCGGGAACGGGTGGACTTTCAAAGTTTTAAAGTGGACTGTGATTTATTCTATATTATTTTACATATCTGTGCAAAATTTCAGGCTGATAGCTCCATTTTTGTGGATTTGTATACAATTCAAATCCACAAACAAACAAACAAACAGAATTGCATTTTTATTTATAAGACTACCTGAAGTACCCGTTCTTCGCACGGGAATGAATGGACTTTTTGATATTAATATTTGTTGTGATTACTATTTATTGTAATAAAGAGATATAGCAAAATGGATATCGCGTTATATTGTGTTCAATAATCATGCATACTGAATTTCAAGGCAATCGTTTTTACGGTGCAGAAGGCGATGCGGCGTAGCGCAATCTAGTGGCGAGTTTTAGCAAAACGGATACGGCGAAAATATTCTTCGTATTCAGATATCGATGTATACGAATTTTTATGACGATCGGCTGAATAGTCCTGAAGTTCATGTGTTGACGCGACATCTAGTGTCAAGTTATAGGAAAATCGATCGTGCCAAACTCTTCCTCGTGTTCAAATATCTATGTATACCTATTTTCATAGCGATCATTCGCACAGTCAATAAGTGATACACTGCAGGGCCATCTAGTGGTTAATTAAAGTAATAATTTGCTACAGCGCCGTTGTGTCGCGCGTTATAGCAAAATGCATAACGCCAAAATATTCTCATTGTTCAAATAGCTATGTATACTGATTTTCATAGCCACCGTTTGAATGGTAAAAAATTTGGCCTGCTGCAGCGTCATCTAGTGGCGAGTTAAAGTAATAATGCATTGCAGTGCCATCTAGTGGTGAGTAACATCAAAAGTAACACAGTTAGAATATATTCTTCGTGCTCAAATGTGTAAGTATAAAAAATTTTATGCCGATCGGTCGAACGGTATAGAAGTTGATCCGTTACAGCGCTATTTAGCGATAATTTACAGCAAATGGATAGTGAAAAATATTCTCCGTGTTGTAATATCCGCGTGTACCAAATTTCATCGAAATTGGTTGGACGATATTCGCATAGCAAACGGCTAAACGGAATAGAATTCGACGTTCTGGTGCGCCACCTTGTGGCAAGTTAGAGGAAAACGGATAGAATAAAAACCTTCTCCATGATAAAAGAATTAGGTGAACCAAATTTCATGGTGATCGGTGAAACGGTGCTGCAGTTTTTCAACCTCCTACACACATACCAACATTCATTTTTATCTATAACCAGTCTTATTATACGTATATACCAGTCTCAAGTAAAATCCAGTTTCAAATTTAAGCCTCGCCAAAGTGCCAGCATACGCCATTTTGCAAGAGTTTTTTCAGGGAATCATTCGAAGCATTGACTTGGCAGCAATCAAAATGGGAAATGGTTCGACCGCCAGGCATTTATTTGAAAAGTGGAATCCCTGAATACAGCCGCATTTTTTAAATTATCAACTATAACATGTTTTATTCATCGTTACCTCGATGTACTAACTGCGAAGATTTCAATTTTCTGAAATTTGGCGGATTTCCCCCAAGTTAATGTACTCAATTGGCGAGAATTCTGAAGCTACATCGCTTGAAATGCCGTAATAACTGCATTATTTCTGCACGGATAGTTAAAATTTAATGCTGCATTCTAAGAAAACCTATACACTTGTTTTCAAAAATGCTATTCCCTTAAGCTCTCAGTAAATTGCGCCAAAAAGCTTAAAACTGTGCAAACCGCTAGAACTCACTTTCTAAAAATCGGCCTATCAGCCATTTTATTTTTCGCCAAACTAAAAAAAATTACATATTAGTCTCGGATATCTTCGATCCTCATTGTTTTGCGTATAAAACATTTCATTCCTGCTCTCATTTCTTATGCGCACACGATATTATAATTAAAAAAATAACCTTACAAATATAAACTAAAAAAATCATTATTATTCTTTTATTTTTACTTTAAGAATTTAAAACATTTTATTCGGCAAAATTTCCACAAATGGCAACCAAGATGCTTATTTCACACACTTTTTTCACTGCAGGGGTTACAATTACGTAAAGCTTTCTGCGTGGAGAACATAAAAAATCTCTTAAATTCCGGGAACGCGTGGACTTTCAAAGTTTTAAAGTGGACTATCATTTATTCTATATTATTTTACATATCTGTGTAAAATTTCAGGCTGACAGGTCCATTTTTGTGGAATTGTATACTACCCAAATCAACAAATTGACAAACAGAATTTCATTTTTATTTATAAGATAACCTACGCTTGTTTTTAAAAATACCCTCTCATTAAATTGCGCCAAGCGCTAGAATCATAGGAAATCTGACACACTTACAGATTTTAAATACGCACTAAAGTGCTATATATAAAAAGAGTTATAATCCATGGGTCATCCCTATTTTCGTCCCTTCTTTCATTAAGTTGGAAAGTATATCATTATTCATGAGTGTGATTAAACAAAATTAAAATTGATATTTCTAGCATCCTTTTTTCTGGATGTTATACATTAGAAATAGATCCAGAAAAGCTGCTCAGAAAAATGCACAATTCCAACTGAATGAAAATTTCAAAAATTTATACGCAGGTGTAATTATAACCCAAATAGCAGACGATTAAATTACGATAAATAGCGCCAAGCGTTAGAATCCTCCTCAAAATCGCACATCAACCCCTTTTATTTTTCGACCAATTAAAAAGTTGCACATTTACTTTCGGAAAATTTCCAAATTCTATTTTTCTTTTGAGTATAAATCATTTCCGCTCTGATTTCACATGTACACGATATTTTAATTTAAAAACAACCTTACAAATAATCTAGACAAAATAAAAAAAAATCGTTATTCTTTTATTTTTACTTCAAGAGTCTGAATCATTTAATGAACTGCCGAATGTGGCCGAATGTGGCAACCTAGATAAGCTTAATCGTCGCTTAAAGCGCTGTGGGGTTACAATTACGAAATGGCGGAAAGCAAAAATTAGCCTTTTGCAATACGTTTTTATCGATATTTCCTAAAATATTTCGAATTTTGAAAAAATCGCTTCGAGGTGTGTCGGGGCCTGTCATGGAGAATTTCCGTTCAAAACTTGGTAGGTCTGCGATCAACCGTTTGCGAGCTACGCGAGACACAGACAAACAAACTAACAGTTTACACACATTGTTTTATTAATATAGCTACCAGTCTCAAATAAAATCTAGTTTCAAATCTAAGCCTCGCCAAAGTGCCAACATACGCCATTTTGCAAGAGTTTTTTCAGGGAATCATTCGAAGCATTGACTTAGCAGCAATCAATTTTGGAAATGGTTCGACCTTTAAAAAGTAAAACACGCTTTTATTTGAAAAGTGGAATAATTTAATACAGCCGCATTTTTTAAATTATCAACTATATAACGTGTTTTATTCATCGTTACTCCGATGTACATTATGCGAAGATTTCAATTATCTGAAATTTGGCGGAATTCCCCCAACTTAAATCAATGCACTCAATTGGCGAGAATGCTGTAGATAGATCGCTTGAAATCCCTTAATAACTGCATTATTTCCGCACGGATCATTAAAATTTAACGCTGTATTCTAATAAAACCTTTGCACCTGTTTTCAAAAATCCATATCCTTAAGCTCTCAGGAAATTGCGCCAAGCCGGAAACTGTGCAAACCGCTAGAACTCACTTTCTCGGCATTTTGAGCCATTTTATTTTTCGCCAAACTAAAAAATTTTAACATATTAGCCTCAGAAATCTTCAATTCTTATTGTTTTGCGTATAAAACATTTCATTCCTGCTCTGTTTTCCCATGCACACGATATTATAATAAAAAAAATAACCTTACGAATATTAACTAACAAAAAAAATCATTATTATTCTTTTATTTTTACTTTGAGAATT